>LZPO01044528.1:169508-189077 GCA_001675575.1 Neotoma lepida | reverse complement strand
ATGTGTGTGTGTGCACATGTGTGTGCATATGTGGGTGCTGCTCCTGCCATGGAGTGTATATGGGTGTCAAGGAAGACTTTGTGGAGTTGGTTTCCCCCTTTACTGTACATGGGTCCCAGGGATCAAAGGATCAAATTCAAGTTGTTAGGCATAAGCAGGGAGTGCCTTTACTCACTTAGCTATCTGGCTGACCTACTCATAACTTTTACATTAATGAGAAAACTGTGTAGAAGAAAATCAGAAACAAAATATGTACACACTATTGTAAACATTTCCTTCCAAGCCACTTCCTTTAGTCCAGGATCCCAAACACTATGAAGTTACTAAGCTGGCTCACTTCAGTTCTTAGTTTTAGCCAGCTCTAGCACTGCATCACAAGGGAGTGCAGACTGTCCCAACTGATGAGAGGGAAGTCCCTGAGCCTCACTGGCTATGAATCATGTCTTCTCAATAAGTGTCTTCATGGGCCATTAGATGGGGACAGTTCTTTCCAGAAGAAATGCAGTTTAACTGAGGTTAAATAAAAGCCAAGGAAAGATATTTTGAACAATTTGAATTACCTGGAGAAGTTTGGAGCTATAGTAAACATCTGGAAAACTCTTGACTAAAGTGCAAGCCATTGTGAACTGCTAGGACAATGCAAACCTAAAGATGACATTTGCTAAGCAAACGTGGTATTCATGCAAATGTGTGTATAGCTTTGCTAGTGACACTATAAAGAATGCAAAGTGAACATTTTTAACCTACATTTTGACTGAGAAATGAAGGTATTATCAATGTGAGAAGCAGACAAATACATTTAAAAATGTCCTGTTCTGTAGTTCTGTTGGTAAAAGAGCAATGCTTTTCAAATCATAAGCACAATTCAAAGAAGCCTTACTCTTCTCCCTACTGGTTTATAATTACTGTTTTTGAAATTACTTATGAAGCTGGGCCCTTTCTAAAATGTTCTCTTGGTATTTAATTGTACCACAGATTCAGGTGGTAAATATCAATCTATTGCTGCTTTGAATAGAATTGAGAGAAATGATATGGAAGTATTTGTTATTATTAAGACATTTTCAAGGGATAATTTGAGTTTGTGTGAAATATGACCATGTATTCATTCAGCCACTCACTGTCTCAGACAAGCTTCCTCAAAGTAGAGCAGAACTTGTGGTCAAGTGAGTGGAGTTCTCATACTCCTAAATCAGTCATTGGCTGCAGGTGGCCCAGTGGAGACGTCAGTGTCCTGGCACTCTGTGAGAGGCGGCAAGCAGTTCCGGTAGCCCCGGAGCTGGGTTACTAAAATGAAGTGGATGGGTGGATGCTCTGCAAGCAAATAATGAAGACAGTGACACAGTGATATTGCAAGGGTGTCATGGGACAATCAGGAATGAGGACTGAAGGCATTTGTTAGATTCAATAACCACACAGTTCTCAGTAGTCATATATTCTTCATTCTTGTATTTAACCAGCCTGAGCCAAAAATACTTAAAAAAAAATGTCATTAGTACTGAGCATGTGCAGACCTCTTTCTTCTCAAATTCCCAAAATCATACAGCTATTTACATTGTATTAGTACTATAAATAAAGCAGAGGTGATGTGTTGTATGATATTTTGTTTGTGTTCTGACAAATAAAGCTTGCCTGGAGATCAGAGGGTGGAGCTAGCCACTAGTTAACCATAGAGGTGGGATGGTCGTGTCATATGCCTTTAACCCCAGCACTTGGGAGGCTCATGCCTTTGATCTCAACACAATCGGGAGATGGAGACAGGAATATAAGGCAGGTGGAGACAGAATCTCAGGCCCTTTCAGTCTGAGAATTTGGAGAGGTAAGAAGTCACTAGTGGCTGCTCCTTTGCTTCTCTGATCTTTCAGATTATTCCCAATATTTGACTCCTGGTTTTTATTGATAAGACCAATTAGGATCATGCTTCAATGATGTGTGTATAAAGGAGGATGTGTGTAGGTAGTTTATAAGTAAATGCCATACCATGTTATACAGGTACTTGAGCATCCTGGAACTTTTGATGTCTGTCTGAGGTCACAGAACTAATCCACTAAGGGAGCTAAGGCATGATGGTGTCAAGCACCTTCTATATGTTGGCTACTGCTAAAAACTCTGAGAATTCAGTGGAAGGTAAGACTGGAGCTTCCATGCCAATGGGAATAGGCAGGTGATATTTAATACAGGAATAACATACACCAGGATGGTCTGTGTTGTGGAGACGAGGGGAGGGAAGAAAGGATGGTTAGGGGTGCTAGGTTACAGAGTAATTAGGGAAGGTTGAATAAACAAATTCTATAAAAAGTACTTCAGGCTTCCATGGGACTCTTCCATGGGGAAGTCCTGGCATTGTGTATTGTTCCTCCTTAGCCCTGGGAACTTCTCTCACTAGAGATGGTGGAAGGGAAATGAACTTGAATAAAGCCTTCACAATAGGTATTCTTGACATAAAACACACATGAAATTTATAGCACCCACCTCCACACACACTTGTTTCTAAATGTTTAGATATTTGGAAAAGCAAGAGAAAAAGAAACCATGTTAACTCCTGCACTCTGGACCTCCCACATTCACATCCTAACTGCAAAGGGGTCCGATATCTGCCCTCTTTGGTCTGTTTAACTTTTTGAAAATGGGAAATTGCTTGAGGTTTGTGAACTCAGAATAAATTGAGCCAGTTATCCCTCAACAAGGATTTATCAATCACCTGCTAATCAAAGTGCTATACATCCAGTGGTGAAGACTGCAGAGAAAACAGCTAAGAAAATGTGAGTGTTGTCAGAATCAAAAGGGAGTCTCTGTCAGCCCTAACTACAGCACCCAAAAAGGAGACAAAGCTGAGATGTTATAATGGACAGGCTCCTACATGGTTGCCAGACATAATGCTCACAAAAGACTGCTCTAGCTATAGCCTGTCCAGAGACCACCACATCCTTCCACAAAAGGACACCTGTCCGAAACTGTTTGCTTAATCTTGGGCTGACACCACTCTTGTTACTAGTCATTGTGCTCAAAGATTATTGTCTCTAACTATCTGATACAAGCTCCCTCCTGTCTCTGAAAAGTCACTGTGCCTCAGCCTCTTTGATATACCCATAGTTTGATATACCCATAGTTTCCATTGCAAAGCCTTCTGGTCCCTTGTGCCACTATTCCCAAGTGCCACTATTCTTTGGATATTATCTCTCAGACAGTTTTTTACTAGATGGTCAAAACCCTGCCCTATGGAGCTTACATTCCAGAGCTAAGATAATGACACTCATGTAAATTATGGCAAGTATTGTGATAGAAATAAATGGAACAATAGGGTAAGCTTGGCAAACTTCCTATCAAGGGCCTGGTAGTAAGTATCTGGGTTTCTGGTCCTACACTCTCCGTTTCAATTACTCAGCAATTGAGACAGGAACTTACTATGGATAATACTTGAATACCCATGGCTATGTTTCAATAATACTTTAATAATATTAAAAAAATAACTTAGCCTGGGGAGATAGCTCAATAGGTTAAGTGATTGTCCTGTAAGCATGAGGATCTGTGTTTGATCTCCAAAATTAAAAACAAGCAAACAGATGTGGTTGTGCATGCTGGTAATCCTAGCACTGGGGATGCAGAAATAGACATATCCCAGGGGGCTTGTCAGCCAACTGGTCTAGCTTAACCAGCATGTTCCAGGTCAGTAAAAGCCATGTCTCAGACAGTAAGATGGATAGCATCTAAAGCTTAAGGTTGATCTCTAGTCTCTGCATGCATATACACATGCACACATGGGCTCTAGTACCTGACCACACATGAATACACACGCACTCCTTAGATTTTACCTGAATGTTGAAATTTTTTGACTCCTGAAGTGGGAGTACATGCGGATCTTAAAGTCACCATCCTGCACACCTGAGGGAGAGCATGTTAGCATATGATAAATTCAAATGTAAAGTATACTTGATTGACAAGACCACTTGAATTTCAATTCATGATTAACACTTCATGCTAGAAGATTGTCATGCTGGTGACATTTGAATATCAGCTAAGACAATAGACAAGAATGTATGTACTCAGGGATGTAAGTTGGCTGCCATGCTGGAATTGGATGCTAAGGCCCTGACTTCATCTACAGTAAGGTCAGCCCTGGCAAATGACACAAGATAACTTGCTACTTGAAGCTAAGAAGGCAGAGCAGGTTATTGGCCTCCAAGGCAGACAGCCAGAAAACATGCCTGCATTTTGACTGTCCTCCCAAGGGAGAGTCTTTTCTGTGGCACAGGCTAACTCCAAGGAGCACATGAATTCATTTAGCAGAATGAGATGAAATTAAAAATGATTTCTAGGTTAGGTGATGCTGATTACAAGACAGAGCCATGAGCAAGTGTTTACTTTGATAGCCACTGCCTATTTCTGTTAATTGATTTGACATAAATCCACATAAAGCCCTATTTTGGAAACTGCAATTTGTATGATCAGTCATCACAAACACTCCCTTCCAAATCTCTCTTGATTCACACTCCCTGCCCAGCAAAACCACAGCCCTGGATGGCTCCAATCCTGCACACACACACACACACACACACACGCACGCACACATGCACACGCACACACACGCATGCACATGCACAGACACACACCAGAGGTAACTACTTTTTTGCTTTTTATTCAGAGTGGTTCCTAACATTTTTTGTTGTTGTTGTTTGTTGAACCCGAGAGCTTTATTAGGGTTAGTTTGAAAAATATGGGGAAGTAGTTGCTTACTGGCGCACAGGGGACTCAAAGACAGTTGTTATCATGAAGCTCCAAACCAGCATGGGATACAGCATATACATACATAACAATGGGGGCACACTGCACACCTGTAGGCATATCTACTAGATAAAGAGCATCCTATCTTGGTGGATCATTTTGTCAAAGCCTCTTCAAGCACTAGGATCTGAGTTTCTTCAACTGATTTAAGTATACTGAATCTGTGTGGATATCTTTCCTTACATTTTTAACCTCAAATTTCCAACAAGTTTTCCCAAGCCTCATTCTCAGCTGATGATTTTATTTCAGCAATGCACACACTCCTCACTGCCCACTTGTACACATGCACCAGCATTTGCTTGCACGTACTTCCTGCCTGTATGTAGACATCTGTCTATGTCTTATCTAAGCAGCACTCTTCCATCCATCTCCCTGTAGACCCTTCCATCCACCTCTGTCAATGATTACACAGTAGTCATGCTTTCCTCTCTTTTACATAATTTTTACAGATGGCTAGATCCACTCTCATCAGCCATTTTTTTATGCTGCTCTGCTTCCTATCTTAAAGGGAAAATAGAACAACTTCCCTTAACTCCACACTTCCTACTAGTGTCATTTCTCCTTATTTATAGCAAAACTCAAAGTGTTTGTACCCTTAGTCTTATCTATTTGCTAAGTCCATCCAGTGCAGGCTTCCACTCCCTCCACTCTACACAGACTGCTCTTCTCAAGGCCACCCAGCAACCTCCAGGTTGTTAAATCGATGGCAAAATTATCAGTCTTCAGTAGGATATGAGGCAATTGGTCTCCCATCTTTCCATAAGATGTTATCATTTGGCCTTCATAATGTCCCTGGGTTAAGTTGTTGCTCAGCCCTTGGTTTTATTTTCCCCTGGTAGTTCCTCAACTTTCTTAATTCTTCACATTGGTGCTTCANGTCTAGCTTTTGTTCTGCTACTTTTATCCATACTTAATGATCACACCTGCCTCAAAGCTGTAAATAGCAACTCTTGGACAATGTTTTTACAAATATCTGTTTCTAGTCCGATATCATGTTACCAGTGGGTGAAGGTTGTGGAGTCTCAAAGACAGATACGATCAGACTTCTATTTATCCAGTGTTTCCAGGTTCTTGTCTCTGTTAAAGAATTCAGAGATGGCACAAAGAAAGACCTTGGTAGGCAGTCTATTATAGGACAAAGGCAACTCTCTAGGGTGATCATGGGCTTCTCAAGAATATTGCACTATAGGAATTTGGATAGCTAGTTTTATGGTGGGAAGATTGGCTTAGAATTTTTCTAGATTAAGATTTATTTTCTCTTTAAGTAGGGTTTTGGATATGACATACTATCAGAATCATGATGGGGAAAATGTTTCAAAGCTGGTAATATGGAGATACCGTTATAATGAATGAGAAGACAGTCAGGGGTTTTGGACAGCATCAGCCTAAAGGCATTGTTGTGTTGCCAGTGTCTAACAGTCCACAGCTTACCTTCTGTTTGTTTCTATGCCTGCCTATCTAGCTCTTCTAGTTAGTGATCTTATCTACTTGACACAAACTAGAGTTATCTGGGAAGAGGGAACCTCAACTGAGAAAACACTTTTATCAAATTGCCTTGTAGATAAGCCCTTTCCTTGATTAATGGTTGGTGTGGGAGGGACAGACCACTGTGGGTAGTGACACCACTTGTCAGGTAGTACTCAGTTGTATTTAAAGAAAGCAAGCTGAGTAAGCCATGAAGAACAAGCCAGTAAACACTCTTGGTCTTTGCTTCAATTCCAACTTCTAGGTTCCTGCTTAGGCTCCTGCCCTGGTTTTCCTCAATGATGGACTATAACTTGTAAGTATAAGTCAGATAAACTCTTTCTTCCCTATCACCCATAGTTGTGATGTTTATCAGAGTAGCAGAAAATGCACTAGCCTGCCTTATGTAATCCCAAATCCACAAGGTAGTACTCCTTCCCGTAAGATCTTAATTGGATAGTTGTAGATAGCTTGGTTGGAATATGTCCCAAACAAATTCCTGGTCATCTACTGTAAATTACATCACTTGTNTAATAGCTTTCTGATTGGTTTAATGGTAGTGCCATCCTTGAGATTGCTCAGACTCAAATCCTTAAATGCATGTATCTTTATTACATTAACTTTCTGGAAGATGCACAATCGACATAGCTATTTTAAAAACAAGTATAGAAGATCATGCTCAGCTTTCCAGCTAAACAGCTGTCCAGCAAGGGTCTAAAAGAATAGGTAGAATGGGATGAAGATGGGGTTAATAGATCCCCTAGACATAGGGGCATGTCTAGATGATGACTAAGGAATAGGAGGGAGAGGTACATTGNTCTGAAAACCTCTACTATTTGAAAGAATAAAAATAAAATCAGGACACGAGCAAGAGTTTCAGCTGACCAACAAGTACCCTAACACCTGTGATATGCAAATTGCTGTTAGACACTGGCAGCTTAGCTCTGATGAAGATGATGTACTCATCCTCCTGTCACATGCAAGGTACAGGGGAGGCTGGCCCAGACAGTAAGTGGGTTATTATTATTATTATTATTTTCAAGACAGGGATTCTCTTTGTATCCCTGGCTGTCCTGAAACTCACTCACCCTGTAGAGCAGGCTGGCCTCAAACTCACAGAGATCTGCCTGCCTCTGCCTCCTGAGTGCTGGGATCAAAGGTGTCATTTTTTAAGAATACATTTTTACTTCTTGAGATCATAATACAATTATAGAATTTCTGTCTTTCCTTTCCTGCCTCCAAACCCTCCTACATACCTTGCCTTGATCTCTTTCAAATTCATGGTCTTGATTCATTATTACACACACACACACACACACACACACACACTCCTAAATATATGAAAACAACTTACTTAGTCTGTACATTACTTAAATATGTATGATTTCAGGGCTGACCATTTGGTGTTGGATAACTGAGTTCTTCCCTGGGGAAGACCATTTCTCCTGCTCTCAGTATTCCTTAGTTATCTGTAGCTCTTTGTCTAGGGTTGAAGCACCATACAACATCCCCCTTCAATGTCTTAGCATGTCTTTTGGTGTCTTGGTGTTTTCCTTGTTCAAATCTTGTTTAGGCATCCATATTGATGAGACTCTATAGGTAGAGCTTCTCTGACATTTGTAGGAAACAGAATCTCATGACAAACTCCCTGATCATCTGGCTCTTTATCTTTCTATCCCCNCTTCTGAAATGTTCCCTGAGCCTTAGGTACAGGAGTTGCTTGGTTGCTATATTACTGGGTTCCACAACTGCATTTCAACTGGTTGTAGTTTTCTGTAATGACCTCTGTCTTTTGCAAAGAGAAGTTTCCTTGTTGAAGGACACTTACCTGTAAATATAGGAAGAAATATTTAGAATGTAGTTAGGGATTATGCTGTGTAGCAGACTTTTTTGGACTGCCAGCCCCTAAATCGTGATACAGAGACTTATTATTAACTATGAAAACTTGGCCTATAGTTTAGGTTTGTTTCTAACTAGCTATAGTTTGTTTCTACCTATAACTTAAATTAACCCATTTCTATTCATGTATGTGCTGCAACGTGGCTTGCGGCTTTTACCTCTCCTCCTGTATGTCTTGCTCCTTCTCTGTCTTGCTGGCAACCCCTCCTTTCTTCTTCCCCAAGCCTCTCTGTCTTCAGAAGTCCCACCTAACTTCTTCCTGCCCAGCTATTGACCATTCAGCTCTTTATTAAACCAGTCACAGTGACGCATCTTCGCACAGTGTAAAGGAATATTCTGAAACAATGCTGGCTTTAAAAAGTGACAGTTGTAGGTTCTCCTTCAAGGTCCACGAATTCACTAGTCCTGAATAGGTGGCTAGGCTTCTAGTACCAGGCATGATTTCCCTCTTGTTGATTGGATCTTAGGTCCAATTAGAGAGCTGTTGGTTACTTCCAAGTTATACGTCACTACTGCACCCTTAGGGTGATTGCTCCATGCTTGTCATTGTTGTGGTTCACAGGCATCACAGCTGGATTGCTTTCCTATTTGGAAGCTTGNGTGGTACCTTCTGGTAGTCCTCAGGGAAGAGGCTTTCAGGTCAGATCCAGGTGGGGTTTGGGAGGGACTCTGGCCCCTATATCCAAAGAGCATGGTGTCTTCAGCAATAGGAATTTACTTTCTAGTCTGGGGGACAACAAAGGGAAACAACAATAGCCTGTAATGTTTGGCAGGGGGGTCTCTTGGGCAATCCTGATCAACAACTCAAATAGGACTTTTCATGCCTAGTGTTGGGGTTTTATTAGATAGTCCATGGCTCTTGAAGAGAGCATTGCCAAGCCACACAGGAAATTTTCAATACACACACACACACACATACACACACTGATGTAAGTGTAAATAAGCATTTGTGTGTAGATAATTAGTAGTATGCATTCTTGTGACTTTTTCAGAAATATTTATCTCCTCTTTCCTTCTTCTGTATTTATCTCTCTCCTCACTCTCTAATTAGAGTTCCCTTGTTTTTCCTACTTTCCTCTTCAGATCATTGGTACCCTGGTATTCCCATCTCTGTCCCCCCCACACTATGGTCCCTTTTTACTTTCCTGATTTCTATAGTTACTCAGGGTATGTACTCACATCTGAAAATGTGGGGCTAGGAGCCTCCAAAGAGAGGGAACACATGATGCTTGTATTTCTGTTATCTCATTCAATATGGTCTTTTCTAGTTCCATCCATTTACCTGAAAATTTCTATCTTTCTCTAAAACTAAATAGTATTCCATAGTGTATATGTACCACATTTTCATTGTCCACTCATCAGCTGAAGGACACTTAGGTTGTTTCCATTTCCTAGGTTTTGTGACTAGAGCAGCAATGAACATGGCTGAACAAGCATCTTGGTCCTTCGGGCCAAGGAGTAGTAGAGGTGGGTCATATGGGAGATGGATCAAAGATCTAAATGTGAAACCTGAAATGATGAAACTATTAGAAGAAAACACAGATAATATCTCACAGGATGTCGGCATGGGAAAGAACTTTCTGAATAGGACCCCATTTGACCAAGAGTTAAGGCCAACAATTGATAGGTGGTACTTCAAAAAACTAAAAAGCTTCTGCACAGCTAAAGAAACAATAAATTGAGTAAAAGAATCTCACAGAATGGGAGAGAATCTTTGCCAGCTGTACATCTGACAGAATATTAATATCCAGAATATATAAAGAACATACAAAAAGCCAGACTCAAAAACTAAACAACCCATTCAGAAAATGGGCCTGGGATCTGAACAGAGAGTTAGGAGGAGGAGGAGACTCAGATGAAGATGAAGATAAAGAAGAAAAGAAGAGGAGGAGGAAGTGTCTAAGAAATATCTCAAAAAATGTTCCTCATTCCTAGCAATTAGAGAAATGCAAATCAAAACAACTTTGAGATTTCATCTTACCCTCATAAAGGCCAAAATCACAAAACACACAACAACAAATTCACTGTTGGTGGGATTGCAAACTGGTGCAACCACTCTGGAAGTCAGTCTGGAGAATCCTTAAAAGGCTGCTACTTTGACCCTGTCCTTTTATGGGTCAGATGCACTGGGGATATTTATGAATACTGTCACAGTTTGCTTCCTGTTGCTGTGATAAAACACTGACCAAAAGCCTGGGGAGGAAAGAGCTCATTTAGTTTATAGGTTACAGCGTGTCATCAAGGGAAGACAAAGCAAGGATCTGGGGGCAAGAGCTGGAACAGAGACCATCTTAGAAACAGCCACTTACTGCTTCTTTCCCCTGGCTTGCTTAGCTATCTTTTTAATCCAACCCAGGCCCATCTGCCTCAGGAAGGCACTATCCACAGTGGGCTGGGCCCTCCTACATCAATTAGCAAGTAAGAAAGTGCTTCAGAGACATGGCCACAGGCTAATCAGATGGAGACAATTACTCAATTAAGACTCCCTCTTCCCAGGTGTGTCCAGTTGCCAAATAAGATTAGCCATCACAAACATGAAAATGCAGACTGCAGGCCTGTCCATCTCTGTTGTCCCTACAGTCTAAAGCCAAGGCATTTGTCTTTTAACCAAGCAAATTGAGTAATTCTTATGCACAGTTCACACTGTGAGAATCCCTGCTACTATAAGAGTGCAATGTGAATTAAAATTGGAATTACTTTTGGTTCAAGCAGTGATGGGGACAGATAGTTTCATGGGGGAGAATTTGAACTGAGGCTTTAGCTAGTTTTATTAAGTAGGGTAACAACCAGGAAGTATTCAGGAGGAGTGGCTGACAGGTAAAAAACATAGAAAGCCAGTAGTTGTTGCATAGAGGGAGATCTGTTCTGAGTTTCAATCAGCCACCTACTTCAAGACCCACCAGGGTTGTGTCTTCCTCTTCTGCACTTTCTCAGCCCACCTTCTCATGCAGAGCTGGAGAGGGACTGAACCAGTCAGAGCTGCTTTTACTTTCTGCTTTCTTGTCACGGACTGAGCTAAACTTGTTGGCTTTCTGCCTTCTGTCAAGTTGGCTCTTCTCTGAATCCAAGCAGAAGTATGAGAAATTTTTTGCTACTCTGGCTGGAATTCTGCTGTTCTCACTACTTTGAGAAAGCCACAAGCTGACTCAATTTCCAAATGAAAAGCAGCACTCTTCATAGTACCCAGCAGGCCAGCATATGGCCTAAACAGCACCTTTTGTAGCTCCATTGCCTGTGGGGTGAGTGTGTGCTATGCAGTGGTTAAGTTGTCACAAATAATTCAAATACCTGAACCAACTGTTGCACCTGGGAGTGGGTTCCTACTGTCCTTTCTAGGCCATGTGGAGGCTGCCATTGAAGTAAGAGCAAGTGTTGAATAGTTGGCTTGTCAGCCTTTCACTATTTCTAGCTGATGCTATGTGATACAGTGAAGGATGCTGTGTGATACAGTGAAGGATGCTGTGTGATACAGTGAAGGATGCTGTGTGATACAGTGAAGGATGCTGTGTGATACAGTGAAGGATGCTGTGTGATACAGTGAAGAAGGTAGAGGCAGTCATCAAGTTTGGGAACTGGCCTCATCATTAGGCAAACCTACCCTACCCTACTCTATAACTCCATTAAACACTGCTGCTTCCTTGACAGCCCACCCCTCCACAAATGTGCTTCCCAGAAAGACCATGTGAGCGTGAATGGACTAAGATGCAATAAGATGCAAACAGCAGTGTGATGGACGCGTGGTAGTGTGCTGCTGGCTGTTCTCCCAGGAAGTGTAGCCTGTTATCAGCTGCCAGCTCTGTGAGGACTGCTAAGCACCCCATCCCCACCTCCCACCCCACACCCTTTGTGGTCCATAGCCAGTAACTGAAGGAGGCAGGTGGAACAAAGCCTGGCCTTTGGCCAATGCTGATGAGACTCTGGTTCAGCTTCCCACCCTTGCTTCACAGGTGCTAATCCCAGAGCATTCACTAATGANCATCGGTAGTCTTGGCTTGCAGAGAGCCTGACTCCTAATAGTGGTTTCAACTGAAGCTAGTAGGTTTATGTGACCTAGGAATTGTTAGTATTTTGCAGCGCTGCGGTTACTGTGCGAGAAAAGGTCACGAGGCACGACAAAACCCAGTATCAGAGCTTTATTAGAAAGTGGTGGGGGGGAGGAGGAGAGAGGGAGACAGAGACAGAGACAGAGAGAGACAGAGAGCGTGTGCACATGTGGAGAGAGAGAGAGGAGAGAGTGACGGGGAAGAGGCAGGGTTCCCTTTGCATATGCGTGAACTGTGCATGTGAAGTCACTTAGCTGGGGGAGTGGCCAGGAATTTCAACATTCCAGACTCTTCGCTTATTATAAAAAAAGGCAGGTGAACAGGAGTGGGGGGCGCCATGTCTCCCAAGAACTACTTCCAGCTGACTGATGGGTATCGGAGGGGGGTAGGGAAGGGGGCTTCTGAAGTAGCCAGGGTGTCCTAGGATTGTGGGTTGTCCTCTGCTGCTTTGGAGTTGCCCATCTTTCTTGGCTTGGGAGTCTGGCTGCTTGTGTCTGAGAGAGTGCTGGTGAGACAGAGAAAAGCTTAGAAAAAAAAGGTTTTATCTTTGGGGGGTCCCCAGGGTGAGAGAGGGGATCCCAGGATTAGTAAAGTTTGGGTTATACTTAATTTTGAACCAGATCCATTTTGTCCTGATGAATTCAAGCTGGTTTCTTGAGCTTAAAGAAATTTTTAATGATATTAAGAAGCAGCCCAGACCCTNTTTGGTCTGTGGTGTAAACACCTTTGCACTGGTACTGTTTCTTACTGCCTGGATGTATACTTGATGGCTCTCATCCTTCAGCTCTATGGTGGACCCTGTAACAATTAACTGAGAAGTTAATTAGGAGAGGGAACCAGAGAGGAAAAGCTTGTGGGTTGGTGCCTCGTTCTTGTGGAATTGGTCCTCTGGAAACTTGAGAGACACTGTGTATGAGGAGGAGAAGAGGCCCTGCTGACAGGTCTGGAGTAAGGCACGTGGTGGGAGCAAAANAAAGCTCCTATCTTGGCTAGAAAATCTCTTCCCATTAGGGGCACAGGACAGGTTGGCACAACTGAAAATGTGTGGGTGAGAGGGATACCCCTGAAAATACAGTTAATTGGTGGGGTCTGATGAGGTGGGTAAGGCTGTCCCCCTCCCCTGGCAATAGGGAAATGAGAAGGAGAGGTAGACCCCAGACTCCTCCAGGACTGAGAGTAAGTGGCTCCAGTATCCANAGGGAAGGAGATGGATTGGCCCATGCTGTAATGGATGTCCCAGGCTCCCTGTGAGTCCATGGCCAAAGCTTAGGAGATTCTGGTCTGATACTCCCATGCCAGGAGGTGCACTAGGGCAGTCAGTGTCTCTTGGTGGCACTTTGGACAAGGCCCAGTTTGGCCCATGTGGGGCAGGGCAGATACAAAGCTCAGTGGCTTTTTTTGCCACTTAAAACAGGGACCTGGAAGCCTTTAGGCAGTGTCCAGTTGGATGACATGTTCCAGCATTTGGCAGTTTTGTTTTCGGGCTTTGTCATTTTTCCCATGGTACCTTGAATGCCACGGCTGAGACTCTGCCTGTGGATGTGAGAGGGGCACTCTCTCCAGATGGTTAAGTTAGCCCTGATGCCAGGAAGTTCTGGGAGACATGGGACAGATTTGATCTTGTACAGTTTACTGGTTTGAGGACAGCCTTAGGAAGACTCTCCAGGAATCAGTGTGTAAACTGATCTCTGGCTATAAAGCCATCTGGGTTATTTTAATCCCAATGTGGGTCTTAATCGGAAACTGTCTCAGCCTTGGGTGGGTGGGCAGGATTGGTTTGAAGGAAAACCGTTTGCATGCATCCTAGCCTGCTTTCAGACCTCTCTATTTCTTAGGGCAGCTCGAGAAAGAATAACAGGAAGAGTGAAAGTGGGAGCCAGAGTTGGGCAGTTGGAACGACCCGCTAGATACCAGGAGAGCTGAATAGAAGTCAGATAGGCAGAAGTTAGAGTTCTGGAAAACCCGCCTAGTACTAAAGAGTGGAGCAGAACAAATAACCTGAAGTTGGAGTTCCGGAGAACCCGCCATTACCGGAGAGCAGAGCAGAAGGCAGATAGGTAGAAGTTAGAGTTCTGGAGAGACCGCCATTACCGAAGCACAGAAGTTCTTTGGACCCGCCCAATACCAGAGAGCTGAGTGGAAGTCAGATAGGCGGAAGTTCTTTGGAGTCAGAGATTTCTCAGGGTTAGCTTACACGTGGGCAGAAGAGAAAGACTAAGAAAGGTGCTTAGGTAGAAAGTTTGGAGATAGGTAACTCTTTTTATTTGCCCNTTCGCTGCGGAAGTTAGGTAATTCCCATGAAATATTGGGGTCCAAGCAGCCGTTAAGCGACCATATTTCTCAGAGGAAGGGTGGGAGAAAAAAGCCTTATGTCCCATGACTGCAGCTGAGAGAGAGAAAAAAACCACAATGAACCAAGGCAAGGTCCTGGACGCTAAGTGAAGGTATATAAGGTAAAAAGAAAAGAACACAATGACCCAGGACAAGGTCCTGGACATGAGGCCAAGGTATATAAAAGAAAAAGAAAAGAAAATGCAATGACCCTCCAACGAGGTCCTGTACACAAGGAGGATGGGTCTATAAACAGGCACAGGCCATTTTAATGCTTCCTCAATCGAGAAATGGGGGCCCCTTAACTGGCCTAGGCATGACTCCCTGGGAGTCTTATAGCATTTACCACCCTGTCAAGTCAGTGAAATGTGTAGGCCCACCACAGCCTGAGGATGCAGTGCATCTGACAGTGAGAAATATAACTCAAACTACAGTTGTGGGAAGTGGTGAGGGGTTGGGAAGGTAAAACTCACCCCTGGCGCAATGGGTGTGTGTGTGTGCGCGGAGCGGTTCGGCGGCTGGGCAAATGAAAAATGTGGCAGTTGTGGGTAGAGCAGAACCTCGGCACAGGGTCCCAGGCAGGTGTAGAGAGTCCCGCTGCCGGGACAGCCTGACTTGTCTCGGTACCAAATGTTAGTATTTTGCAGCACTGCGGTTATGGTGCAAGAAAAGGTCATGAGGCACGACAAAACCCAGTATCAGAGCTTTATTAGAAAGTGGGGGGGGGTTGACAGGAGAGAGAGAGACAGAGACAGAGACAGAGACAGAGAGAGACGGAGCACTTGTGCACATGCCGGGAGAGAGAGGAGAGAGTGAGGGGGAAGAGGCAGGGTTCCCTTTGCACATGCGGAACTGTGAATGTGAAGTCACTTAGCTGGTGGAGTGGCCAGGAATTTCAACAGGAAGCAGTATCTTAATTCCCTCATTTTCCAAGTGGGAATACCAATTTCTATGAATGTGTGTGGCTTGACATTTTGTACAGAATAATCCTTCATGAGGATTAGACACCATGATTCTCGGTCAAGTTATTTAACTTTTTTGAGCCTCTTTATCTCAAATTTGCAAGTATGTTGGTAGATCAGTGGGAGAGTACTTGCCTAGTATGCATGAGGTTTTAGAGTCAATCCTTGTATCAATAATAAAACTCAAGGCTGCAAACAGAGCCACTTATATCTGGAGATTTTAGTAAGATCATATGGCACAAGGCACAGGTATGTCACAGGCATGTCACACACAGAACAGACACGCCCCTCCACCCTCATGTATGTCATACATGGAACAGACATGCCTCTCCACCCCATGTATCAACAGACATGCCCCATGTATGAACAGACACGCNCCTCCACCCCCATACCTTTAGAACACTAGCAATAGCTCCGTATCATGAATTTTCGAAATTTTCTGATTTTTCTCTTTCTTGCTCACATTTGAGTAGATACAGGGCATTTATGTTTGAAAGAGGAGCTCTGGATACAGAGAAGAAATATGGGGCCAGGGTAGAGCCCAGTTCTGTGCCTTTGTTCACTTTCTTTGTCAACTCCATGGTCAATTCCTCCAGGAAGCTCCCCCAAATTACCTCAATGTACTCCACAAACTGCTCTTACAACCATTGATCACTTTATTTTCCTTAATTTGCTTTTGTAATCCCTAGAGTGGGATATTTAATGGGCCAAAGGTTTCTGTTTTCATATTGCAAGCTACCAGAGAGCAAAGACTGTCTTTTCTTCTTAAAAAGAGAACAGCACCTTGTGTTGCTAAAATTAGATGCAGAAACATCTGCCCTTCCTCCAAAGGTCCCACCGACAAATGACAAAGGGGGGCACATTTACTCTAAAGTTCACTCTGTGCTACTAATGGCTTTATTGAGTTTCCTTACAGAGCCATAGGTGAGGGGTTTCTCACAAGGGTGTGGGTGTGCCTCCCTTCAACAGATCTCACCTGGAAAGCCTTTGCCCAGCAGAAATGAGGGCCTCCCCAGAGCAGTATAGANGGAGNCCTCTCCCCTAGATTCCCTGGCCTATGTACTCTAGTCCCTTTCATGGCCACACACAATTAAAGCAAGGTGGCAAAGAACAGGTGGTAGAGAGTGGCTCAGGACAGGGTTTTGTGACACCCATTGACCCCTAGTTGGACTTAATTCATTTGCAAGAGGGTGCAGCTGAACTCCCTAAGATGGCTGTTGCTAGGTGCCAAAGACAGACACACACACTTGCTATACTCCCTCTTTGGGGATGTTAACTGGTTACTGTTCTTCATTCCTTGCTGTTCCTTGGGCACTGCCCTGGGATATCCAAAATCTGTGGATATTCAAGTCCCTTACAGAAAATGGAACAGCATTTGCTTGCAGCCCGCACACATTCTATTGTATACTTTTAACATCTCTGGCTTAAGTATAACACTTCATACCAGTGAATGCTATGTAAGTAACTCTAATACTGCACTGTTTAAGCAACCATCCTGGCAGGAAAGAAGGTGTTCNAGGATGTCGCCTGTGCCCCTCCTTTCAGCTCTCAGACAACGGATCTCAAGAAATTTCAATTTCCCCAGAAATGGTGGGGAACGGGGAATCTGAAGCCTGATGTTAGCCAGAAGAAGAGATTCACATGGTTTTGACAACTTGTAGACCACCTTGCATGGCAGATGAAGCCTAGACTATAATGGGCCAATGCTGGGCAGGGCCACACTCTGAGCAGAACTGCTTAGTTGGGCATACCTTTGTTCTCTATTTCAACCTAATCCTGATGTCAGGATGCTGAGGACAGACTCAGAAGTCACTAGACCTCTTGATTTGTTCTTCCCTTTCTGATTTCCAATAGTACTTGCAGCCTAGTGAGGATAGACAGTTGAAACCTAGCTTGTCTGGGCTCCCAGGCCCTGACTCTAACATCTCCAGAACAGTCAGAGAAGGACCATTTGTGTGTGTTTAGTGCAGATGTGACCTTCTCCCAGCACCTCTGACCCATGGTTCCTGGAGCCTGAGGGAACAGTGCCCAAGGTGCTGAATTTTGGCCATGCTGAGTCCTGCTAGGTCACCACAAAGCTCCAGGAACTCCTGGGAAGAAGAGGAATATACATAAAATCCAGGTGGGTTTCTCAGCCATCTTATTTTAACTTTTATCATTTCATTCAGAATTGAGCCTAGCTCCCTTTAAAAACCACCCCATTTATAGGCTCATGTGAAAATTCTGTCATCCCACCTTCATTTACTCATCTATTTTAAAATTTGAGACTTTTTAATATAAACTATATCAGTCCTAGGAACATTGTCTTATGCTGACACCTGCTGGACAGGTGGGGAATAACAGGTACCTGTAACCTACTAAAGGCAGGGAAATATATCGCTCCTATTGAGTTTGTCATAGTTTTAGGCTTGCCTTTAGCACTTTCTCCTATTAAACCCAGAGGTCTGCATTAGAGTTAGGTTTCTGGANTGTGGAAATTCTGTTGACACAATCTATAGCACTTAAAAAAATGCCATATACTAAATGCTTAGTGCTGAGCTACAATCATCACGCATGGCCGTGTGCATACCTGAAAGGTATGAAAGAACCATATTCTGCATATTCTGAAAGAACCACTGCCCAGTTAAGCAGGCCCAGGGAACGGTTCAGAACCAGTCTTCATATTACAGTCACCCAGGTGGTGGATACTGTGAGAAGCTGTCAGATCTGAGCAGAGCCTCACAAAGACAGAAGAAGTAGCCATGGTTATTTTCTGCAGGTTCTTCCAGGGAGCTACAAACTGCTTCAAATGTTTCACTAACCAAATAAGACCTTGTTTCAAATCATCTGACTGTATCTATTTAAACACATCATCTTTCAATTTCTCTTTAAAGTCAATATCCTACTCAGTAAATACTCAAAAAGCGATACCGTGTGCCAATTGGCTATATTTTGATGAACTCCATTTCATGGTACTTTTTGCTTATTTCATAAATTTAATCAGGACGTGTACTTTCTAGATGTTTCTGGGAAAAAGAAAGGTTGATTGGTAAGGAAGACAGTACCCAACATGTGAGCCTCTGGCGTGAAGTTGTTGGGTTCTTGAGGATCCTGTGGTTATCTGGGGCTTTGAGAAACAGGCTCTAAGGGGAAAGGAAAATGTGTAGTGTGAGTGCCTCAGGTGAATAGGACAGGCCAGCTNAGGGAGAGGAAGGACACGGGTTTGGATGCATTGTGGGTCTCTACAGTTATCTGTCTGTTGCTTGTGTTTCTCCACCTATGTGTGGGCGAACAGTGTCACCTTGTGCAAGTGCTTTTGGTAACTTAGTGACATCATTCCTTGTGCACCAAAGGGTACAAAGTTGTTTCCATTCCTTGTTTCAAAATTCAACTTTTGCTTATGTCTGTGCCTGATGGAGCCCACCGAGGTTTCCTAGTGGCTTTACACAGCAGGACTACATAAGAGGATGATTGGGCCACGGGCCTGAGTACCAGGTGTTTGGAAGGGTCTACATTTGATTGTATCTAGCAGGGGGAGGTCTTTTTGCCTCACCCCTTGGCATTGTTATAAAAAGCCCTTTTGAATAAAGTTCTGGGCTGGTGGTTTTGACTCAAGCCCTCCCAAGGCTATCCTGTGTTTCTGTCTCTCTCCCTCTCTATTTCTATCTAATTATTTCCCACTTCTCCCTGCTCAAGAGCACCCTGGTCGTAAAATTGGGAGCTGGTCACCCACGTGTACCTGAGTCTACTCTTGTGCCTCATGCTCACAAGTAGTGGATGCTGTTTCTGAGAGGTCCTGAAAGGTCTGAGCTTCTGTCTCTTCACCTGCTACAATGCCTGGCCACAGAAGGTGTTTTACTGTCACCTTCTCAGACACACTTTGATCTTTATATATCTGTTTCCAGACTTTAAAACTGGTCCTGGGATTTGTTGATTCAGCTCTTACACAGTACTAGAACTACAGATAGAACAGTGAACACAACAGGTCTAAACTCCCACTTTTATAGACGAAGAATACAGAAATATAGGAAAATAAAACATACGGTTTGTCAAATGCTCAATAAGTGTTAAGTGAAAAAGAAGGTAAAAAGGGTGATGGGAAGGGGGAGGGA
>LZPO01044528.1:140300-164960 GCA_001675575.1 Neotoma lepida | reverse complement strand
CAAAGAGAGAAAGAGAAGCACATCAGAAAGCACAAGTGATGACAGATAACTCACCAATGGAGAGAGCAGGGTCAGGTGCAGGGCTCCTGGGGTGACAGAGGAAGGGTTCCATTCAGGAAGCCCTGGCAAAAAGAATGGGTATTCCCACTGGCAGGACAGGGTCACAGTAATCCCAAGCTTTAAGTCCAATTGTGAGTTTTAGTGAGACAGTTACTGTGTCACACAATGGGTCAAATGTGGAGATAAGTTAATTTTGTCACTATCTATGTCTTGGAGGGTTTTGGCTAGGTACCATCTGTGAAGGAAATCTTTGGATTAAAACAGATATCCTGGGGGCCAGGGTTTGAGGAACAATTACAAGTCAGAGAACTCGANTCAACCACCTAGGCCAGACCCAGGGTGAGAAACAGCTGCTCAGGCAGCTGTCAAGAGTTGGCCAACAAGCCAAAGAATGCAGGAGGCAGGAGCCTGGGCTCAGGCAGTGAAGTGTATGGCACAGGCAGCCCACCATCAGAGACCAGGAGCTGACATCATCACCTTGGAATCTGATAGCCTGTAGTCTAAGATTAGTGCATGAATCCACCTCCTGAGCCACCTACTTGCCAAGAGTTTCACTGCAGTAGAGAGGGAGAAATGACTCTCCAGCGGTGAATATGAGATTTGCCCCAGCAGGCACTCCTCCGGCAGTGGATGCTCAGTGCTAAGTAAGCTGATAGGAGAGTCAGGTCTGCCCACAAGGATAAGTGCTTTTTGCTCCCCTGCCCCAGGTTAGAACTTAAGCCACTCAAGNCCCACAAACTGCAAAGCTAAGCGAGGCCAGCAGAGTAGGGAAGCTACTAGGTGAAGAGGGCTCTGGAGGACCTCTGAACCCCTCCAGGACAGGCTCTGCCAGTGCATAGAATCCCAACAGAGACAAAGGCTACTCAGCAGACCCTGCTGTGTCCTGGAGACACATTAGACGCACCCTTTTNAAATAAATTTACCGTTTTTTTAGTAGTATTTTGGATTTCTTTTAGTTTTAAAATGTTTTTATTTTTTATTCCATTTCTGATATGCAGCTAATTTTGTTCATGCATTTTAAAAAATTTTGGGGTAACCCTTTCAAAATTTATTTATTTATTTTTTTTTTCTCTTTCCTCAGCCTAACATCCTTCTCCACTAACCCTTTTTTCTTTTAATTACCCTTGATTCTCTATCTTTCCCCTCCCTTTATTTCATTCATTTATTGTATCTATATTTAAATAATTTTTAACATCATACCACACTGTACATTGTTTTTTTCCACTTTCTATTATTCCAAGGTCGTGGGGTAAAGGCACATGCCACCAACCCTGATGACCCGAGTGTTGTTCCACGACCCAATTGGTGGAAGGAGAGAACCAACTCTCTAAGGTTGCCCTGGACTTGCACACATCTACCAGGGCACTCGCTCTCTGTTGCTCTTTCTCTCTCCCTGAAACACACAAACACATTCACACTCAATAAAAAAATGTTAAAAAAAATAAGGTGAAGGAAAGAAAATGAAGATGATCACAACTTCCAAGAACTCTGGTGTATCAGGAGATAAAACCTAAGATTCCATAGAGTATGAAGAGCTGATATNAAAAATAAAGTCATAGAAAATGTATTCAATAAAATTATAACAAAATTTTCTAAATCTAGGGTAATAATCAGGATTGTGAGCACAAAAGGCATTACAACTCCACATAGGTGTGTCAAGAGAAGAACCTCTTCATGACACATTGTAGTATTGGAATATTAGAAGCCATAGTAAAAAGAAAAACAACCTACTCATTTACAAAGGCAGATATACCAGAATAACACCAAACCTCTCAAAAGATAGCCCAAAACCCATGAAAACACATAAAGCTATATTTCAAGCCTTGAAAGCACAGCCAACACTACTAAATTGCTACTAAAATCAGGAACAAGACAGGCTGTCTATTCCCCTGACTCTTAGTCAGTATAATATAGTTTTAGCTAAAGCAATAGGGCAAGTGACTTAGTCAGGGTGTTTGTTGCTGTGAAGAGTCACCGTGACTTCAACAACTCTAATAAAAAGTCAGCTTCAGCTCATGAGCTTGTTTCTGACTCTTCTATTTTATTAGTCTATGTGTCTGTTTCTAAGCTGGTGCCAGTTGTCNCTATGGCTCTGTAGTATAATTTAAAATCAGGTATTGTTATACCTTTAGCATTGTTCTTTCCACTCAGGATTTCTTTAGATAATCAGGCTGTTTTGTGATTGCTTTCATTTTATATATTTTTTCTATTTCTATGAAGAATGCCATTGAACTTCTAGAGGAGATTACATTGAATCAGTAGGTTGCTTTCAGTAGCATAGCTATTTCACGATACTAGTTCTGATAATACATGAATGAAGAAAATCTTTCCATCTTCTGGTGTGTTTTTCCGTATCTTTATTGTAGAGGGCTTTCATCTACTTGGTTAGGTTTATTCCTAGATTTTTTTGGGAGGTTATTATGAATGGCATTGTTTTCCTGATTTTGCTCTTAGCATGATAATTATTGGTGTATAGAGAAGTTATTGATTTTTGTATTCAGATTTTGTATCTTGCTGTGGTGGTTTAAATAGGAATGGCCCCTATAGACTCATGTGTTTGAATGCTTGGCCTGTAGGGAGTGACACTATTAGGAGGTGTGGCCTTGTTGGAGTAGGTGTGGCCTTGTTGGAGAAAATGTGTCACTGTGGAGTTGGGGGTTGAGGNCTTACATGCTCAAGCTACGACCATTGTGGCACACAGTCTTCTGCTGCCGGCAGGTCCAGATGTAGAACTCTCAGCTACCTCTTCAGTATCATGTTGGCCTGCATACTGGCATAATCCTGCCATGATGATAATGGACTAAACCTTTGAACTGTAAGCCAGCCCCAATTAAATGTTTCCTTTTCAAGAGTTGCTGTGGTCACGGTGTCTCTTCAGAGCAATGGAACCCTAACTCAGACACATCCTATATTGCTCAGTGTGTTTATCAGCTCTAGGGTTTCCTTGTGGAGCCCCCAGGTGTTTTTAAGTGTAAGATCATATTGGTTGCAAATAGCAATAATTTGACTTCTTCCTTTCCTGTTTATACCAATTGTATTTCTTTCACTTTCATTATTGCTTTGGCTATTAGTTCAAGAAGCATATTTAAAGAGTTGTAAGGTGGAGCCTGTGAGATGGCTCACTGGGTAAAGACCTTACTGCTAAAGCTAGATGTTGTGGCACACACCTTTTGTCCCAGCACTTGGGAGGCAGAAGCAGGTGGGTCTCTGAGTGTTAGAGACCAGCCTGGTCTACAAATTCAGGACAGCCAGGGCAGTTATATAGAAACCCTGTCTCAAACAAACAAATAAACAAAAAGAAAAAAGAAAGAAAAAGAGAAAAGAAAAGAAAAAAGACCTTATTGCCAAGCCTGACAGCTTGAGTTGTGTGTGTGTGTGCACATGCAAATACACATGTGCATATGCACACACACACATTGCTCAGTAAGTAAATGTAAAATGAAAAAATTTAAATTTTAAAAAAGAAGTGCTGAAAATGGGCAAGTGTATTTTTTTTGCTTGTCAAAAAAATACACATGCCCATTCTTTTTTTTATTTAAGAATTTTTTTTGTTCATTTTACATACCAACCACAGATCTCCCTCTTCCCTCCTCCTGCTCCCCCCTCCAGCTTTCCCCCATCATCACCCCTCATCCCCTCCTCCAAAAGGGTAAGAGTTCCCATAGAGAGTCAGCAGAGCCTGGTACATTCAGTTGAGGCAGGACCAAGCCCCTCCCCCTGCATTCAAGGCTGTGCAAGGTGTTCTGCCATAGGTAATAGGCTCCAGAAAGTCAGCTTATGTACCAGGGATAGATCTTGATCACACTGACAGGAGCCTCCCAAACAGACCAAGCTACACAACTGTCTCCAGTGTGCAGAGGGCCTAGTCCCATGCAGGTCCACAGCTGTCGGTCCAAAGTTTGTAAGTTCCTATGAGCTTGATTCAGTTGTCTCTGTAGATTTCTCCATCATGATCTTGACCCACCCCCCCTTTGCTCATATAATCCCTCTTCCCTATCTTCAACTGGACTCCTGGAGCTTGGTCTGGTGCTTGGCTGTGGATCTCTGTATCTGTTTCCATCAGTTACTGGATGAAGGCTCTATGACAACAGTTAGAATATCTAACAATCTTGTTACCTGGGTAGGCCAGTTCAGGCACCCTCTNCCACTATTGCCAATAGTCGAATTTGGGGTCGTCCTTGTGGATTCCTGGCAATTTCCTTAGCACTAAGTTTCTCCCTAACCCCATAATGTCTGCTTCTATCAAGATATCTTTCATTGCTCTCCTACTCCATTCCTCCCCCAACTAGGCCATCCCATTCCCTCATGTTCTCCTCCTCATCCCCTCCCCTCTATTTATCCCCAGTTTACTCATGGAGATTTCATCTATTTCCCCACTCCCGAGGTGATCCATGCATCCCTCTTAGGGTCCTCCTTGTTTCCTAGCTTCTCTGGAGCTGTGGGTTGTAGTCTGGTTATCCTTTGCTTTGCGTCTAGTATCCACTTATGAGTGAGTACATACCATGTTTGTCTTTCTGACTCTGGGTTATCTCACTCAGGTTGATATTTTCTAGTTCCATCTATTTGCCTGCAAATTTCATAATGTCATTGTTTTTTACAGCTGAGTAATATTCCATTGTGTATATATACCACATTTTCTCTATCCATTCTTTGGTTGAGGGGCATCTAGGTTGTTTCCAGGTTCTGGCTATTATGAATAATGCTGCTGTGAACATAGTTGAGCAAGTGTCCTTGTGGTATAATTGAACACTCCTTGGGTGTATGTGCCCCGGAGTGTTATCACTGGGTCTTGAGGTAGAATGATTCTCAAATTTCTGAGAAGTTGCTATATTGATTTCCAAAGTGGCTGTACAAGTTTGCACTCCCACCTACAGTGGAGGAGTGCTCCTCTTGCTCCACATCCTCTCCAACATAAGCTGCCATTGGTGTTTTTGATCTTAGCCATTCTGACAGGTGTAAGATGGTATCTCAGAGTCATTTTGATTTGCATTTCCCTGATGACTAAGGATATTGAGCAATTCCTTAAATGTCTTTCAGCCATGTGAGATTCTTCTGTTGAGAATTCTCTCTTTAGATCTGTAGCCCATTTTTTTAAATATTGGATTGTTTGGTATTTTGATGTCTAGTTTCTTGAGTTCTTTATATATTTTAGAGATCAGCCCTCTGTCAGATGTGGGGGGTTGGTGAAGATCTTTTCCCATTCTGTAGACTGTCATTTTGTCTTATTTACTTGTCCTTTGTCTTATAGAAGCTTCTCAGTTTCAAGAGGTCCCATTTATCAATTGTTGGTCTCAATGTCTGTGCTACTGGTGTTACGTGTAGGAAGTGATCTCCTGTGCCAATGTGTTTAAGGCTACTTCCTACTTCCTTTTCTATCAGGTCCAGTGTAGCTGAATTTATGTTGAGGTCTTTGATCCACTTGGACTTGAGTTTTGTGCATGGTGATAGATATGGATCTATTTGCAATCTTCTACATGTTGACATCCAGTTATGCTAGCACCATTTGTTGAAGATGCTTTCTTTTTTCCATTGTACAGCTTTGGCTTCATTGTCAAAAATCAGGTGTTCATAGGTGTGTGGATTAATATCAGGGTCTTCAGTTAGATTCCATTGGTCCACATGTCAGTTTTTATGCCAATACCATGCTGTTTTTATTACTATAGCTCTATAGTAGAGCTTGAAGTCAGAGATGGTGAAGCCTCCAGAGGTTGCAAAGAATTTGTTTTAGCTATCCTGGGTTTTTGTTTTTCCATATGAAGTTGAGTGTTGTTCTTTGGAAGTTTGTAAAGAATTGTGTTGGGATTTTGATGGGGATTGCATTGAATCTGTAGATTGCTTTTGGTAAGATTGCCATTTTTATTATGCTAGTTCTACCTATCCATGAGCATGGGAGATCTCTCCATTTTCTGATATCTTTTTCAGTTTTTTTCTTCAAGGACTTAAAGTTCTTGTCATACAGGCCTTTCACTTGCTTAGTTAGAGTTACTCCAAGGTATTTTATATTATTTGTGACTATTGCAAAGGGTGATGTTTCTCTGTTTTTTTTCTCAGCCCATTTATCATTTGTATATAGGAGGGCTACTGATTTTTTTGAGTTAATCTTGTATCCTGCCACGTTACTGAATGAGTTTATCAGCTGTAGGAGTTCCATGGTAGAGTTTTTGGGGTCACTTATGTATACTATCATATCATTTACAAATAGGGAAAGTTTGATTTGTTCCTTTCCAATTTGTATCCCTTTTGTTGTCTTATTGTTCTAGCTAGGACTTCAAGTACTACATTGAATAGATATGGGGAGAGAGGACAGCCTTGTTTTGTTCCTGATTTTAGTGGAATTGCTTTGAGTTTCTCTCCATTTAATTTGATATTGGCTGTTGGCTTCTTGTAAATTGCCTTTATTATGTTTAGGTATGTTCCTTGTATTCCTTTGGATTTTGTCAAAGGCTTTTTCAGCATCTAATGAGATGATCATGTGGTTTTTCTTTCAGTTTGTTTATATGGTGGATTACATTGACAGATTTTTTTTTTTGGTATGTTGAACCATCCCTGCATCTCTGGGATGAAGACTACTTGGTCATGGTGGATGATTTTTTGATGTGTTCTTAGATTTGGTTTGCTAATATTTTGTTGAGTATTTTTGCATCGATGTTCATGAGGGAGATTGGTCTGTGATTCTCTTTCTTTGTTTCATCTTTGTGTGGTTTGGGTATCAGAATAACTGTAGCCTCATGAAAAGAGTTTGGCAATGTTCCTTCTGTTTCTATTGTGTGGAACAATTTGTGGAGTATTGGTATTAGATCTTCTTTGAAATTCTGGTAGAATTCTGCACTGAAACCATCTTGCCCTGGGCTTTTTTTGGTTGGGAGACTTTAATGAGTGCTTCTATTTCCATAGGGATTATAGGTCTATTTGAATTGTTTATGTGGTCTTGACTTAATTTGGGTATGTGGTACCTATCCAGAAAATTGTCCATTTCTTTTAGATTTTTCAATTTTGTGGAGTATAGGTTTTTGAAATATGACCTGATGATTCTCTGGATTTCCTCATTGTCTGTTGTTATGTCTCACTTCTCGTTTCTAATTTTGTTAATTTGGATATTCTCTCTCTGCCTTTTAGTTAGTTTGGATAAAGGTTTGTCTATCTTGTTGATTTTCTTGAAGAACCAACTCTTTGTTTCATTGATTCTTTGTATTGTCCTCTTTGTTTCTATTTTATTGATTTCAGCCCTCAATTTGATTATTTCCTGGCATCTATTCCTCCTGGCTAAGTTTGCTTCTTTTTGTTCTAGAGCTTTCAGGTGTCCTGTTAAGTCACTAGTGTGAGATTTCTCCAACTTCTTTATGTAGGTATTTAGTGCTATGAACTTTCCTTTTAGTGCTGCTTTCATAGCGTCCCATAAGTTTGGGTATGTTGTATATTCATTTTCATTGAATTCTAGGAAGCCTTTAATTTCTTTCTTTATTGCTTCCTTGACCCATTGGTAATTCAGTTGAGCATTGTTCAGTTTCCATGAGTTTGCAGATTTTCTATAATTTGTGTTGCTGTTAAATTCTAACTTAAAGCCATGGTGGTCAGGTAAAATACAGGAGGTTATTCCAATGTTTTTGATAACTGTTGAGATTTGCCTTGTGACCAATATGTGGTCAATTTTAGGGAAGGTTACATGGGGTGCTGAGAAGAAGGTATATTCTTTTGTATTTGGATGGAATATTCTGTAGATATCTATTAAGTCCATTTGAGTAATAACATCTGTTAGTTCCCTTATTTCTCTGTTAAGTTTCTGTCTGGCAGATCTGTCCATTGGTGAGAATGGGATACTGAAGTCTCCCACTAGTAGTGTGTGAGGTTTGATGTGTGATTTAAGCTTTAGTGATGTTTCTTTTACATATGTAGGTGCCTTTGTATTTGGAGCATATGTTCAGAATTGAGACTTAATCTTGATTGATTTTTCCTGTGATGAATATTTAATGCTCTTCTCTATCTCTTTTGATTAATGTTAGTTTGAAGTCTATTTTGTTAGATATTAGGATAGATACACTAGCTTTTTTCTTAGGTCCATTTGATTGGAAAGTCTTTTCCTAACCCTTTACTCTGAGGTGATGTCTGTCTTTGTGGTGGAGGTGTGTTTCTTATATGCAACAGAAGGGTGGATCCTGTTTTTTTATCCATTCTGTTAGTCTGTGTCTTTTTATAGGCGATTTGAGTCCATTGATATTAAGGGATATTAATGACCAGGGGTTGTTAATTCCTGTTATTTTTTGGTGATAGTGTGTGTGTTTCACTTCTTTGGGATTTGTTGGTGTGGGATTATCTATTGCCTGTGTTTTCATGGATGCATTTTTCCTTCTAGTGCTTTCTGTAGGACTGGATTTGTGGATAAGTATTGTTTAAATTTGGTTTTGTCATGGAATATCTTGTTTACTCCATCTATGGTGACTGAAAGTTTTGCTGGGTGAAGTAGTCTGGGCTGGCATCCTTGGTCTCTTAGTGTCTGCTCTTAATATCTGCCTAGGACTTTTTGGCTTTCAGAGTCTCCACTGAGAAGTCAGGTGTTATTCTGATGGGTCTGCCCTTATATGTTACTTGACCTTTTTCCTTTGATGCTCTTCATATCCTTTTCTTA
Source organism: Neotoma lepida (assembly GCA_001675575.1). Taxonomy (NCBI): domain Eukaryota; kingdom Metazoa; phylum Chordata; class Mammalia; order Rodentia; family Cricetidae; genus Neotoma; species Neotoma lepida. The sequence goes on along the minus strand of LZPO01044528.1, from coordinate 156,277 downwards.
TTCTAGATGTTTAGTGGTTTGATTATTACGTGGTGAGGGGACTTTTTTGTGGTCCAGGCTATTTGATGTTCTGTAATCGTCTTGTATCTTCATAGGTATTTCCTTCTTTAGATTGGGAAAGTTTTCTTCTATGATTTGTTGAATATATTCTCTCTGCCTTTGAGCTGGAATTCTTCTCCTTCTTCTATCCCTATTATTCTTAGGTTTGGTCTTTTCATGATGTCCCAGATTTCCTGGCTGTTTTGTGTTATGATTTTGTTGGCTTTAGTGTTTTCTTTGACCAACGAATCTATTTCCTCTATCATATTTTCCACACCAGAGATTCTCTCTTCCATTCTGTTGATTATGCTTGCATCTGTAGTTTCTGTTTGTTTACTCAGATTTTCCATTTCCAACATTCCCTTGGTTGTGTCTTCTTTATTGCCTCTATTTCAATTTTCAAGTTATGAACTGTTTTTCTCACCTGTTTGATTGCTTTTTCTTGACTTTCTTTTACGGATTTATTGATTTCTTCCAATTTTTTGTTTGTCTTTTCCTTGAGGAAAGTTTTCATTTCTTCTTTAAAGGCCTCTATCATCTTCATAAAGTCATTTTTAAGGTCATTTTCTTCTGCTTCTTCTACATTGGGATGTTCAGGTTTTGCTGTTGTAGAACTGCTAGGTTCTGGTGATGCCATATTGTTCTTTATGTTGTTGAATGTGTTCTTGTACTGGCGTCTACTCATTTCTTCTCCAGTTGGCACTGGTGGTGTTTGTGTCTCAGGGAGCTGCTGGGGTCTTGGGGGATGAGTGTCTTTGGGGGATGTAGTCAGACTTTTAGATTGCACGGTCCAATTGGGGGTGATGGTGGGACAGCCTGCCCACAGGAGTCTTGTCTGTGGGCCTACAACTGGGGTTGCAATGGGTGGGAGTGGGGGAGGGTTGTGCCCCAGGGCCTAGGGCCTAGAGACGGGACTGACCAGCTGGGAGAGCAGTCACTCACCTCTTGGTCTAATCAGAGCTCATGGAGTCTGTGTGTCAGGGAGCAGCTGTGGTCTTGGGGAATGGGTGGGTTTAGGCGACGGAGTGGGGCTCGTATATTACAGGGTCTAATTGGGGGGTGGGGGCAAGCCTGCCTTCAGGAGTCTTGCCTGCCGGCCTGTAACTGAGGCTGCAATGGGTGGAGGTAGGGGAGCATGGGTTGTGCCTCAAGGGCCTAGACACTGGTGACCTGCATGGAAAACAGTCATTCATCTCTTGGTCCAATTGGAGTTGGCAGAGTCTATGTCTCAGGGAGCAGCTGTGGTCTCAGGTAATGGGTGGGTTTGGGAACGGAGTTGGGCTTGTAGATTACAGAGTCCAATGGGGGGATGGTAGGCAGGCCTGGCTTCAGGAGTGTTGCCTGCTGGCCTGCAACTGGGGCTCCCTGGGCATGTGTCTTAGCCAATGTTCTATTGCTGTGAAGAGACACATGACCATGACAACTCTTATAAAAGAAATCATTTAATTAGGGCTAGCTTACAGTTTCAGAGGTTTAGTCCATTATCAACATGGCAAGGATCATGGTGGCATACAGGCAGACATGGTGCTGGAGAAGGAGCTGAGAGATCTTCATCTGGATTTGCAGGCAGCAAGAAGAGTCTTGGGTCTGGTTTGGGCTCCTGAAACCTCAAAGCCCACCCTCAGTGACACACTTCCTCCAACAAGGCCATGCCTACTAAGCCTTTCAAAAAGTGCCACTCCCTAAACATTCAAATTTATGAGCCTATGGGGGCGCCATTCTTATTCAAACAACTATAACATTGTTGCCTAGTTCCTTATTTTAGAGAAAATACTTTTAGTTTTCCATATTTGTATTATTGTTGGCCATGGTTTTGTCACATATAGCCTTTACTATGTTATGTTTCTTCTATTTCTAGGGTTAAGGGATTTTACCTGAAGGAGTGTTAAATTTTGTCAAGAAACTTGTGAATCTAATGAAATGATCATGAGATTTCATCTGTGATTCTATTTAGGTCCTATATTACATTTCACTTTTGTTTGATGTTTCCTGAATGACCCATTCATTATCCCAAGAGTGTATTCTTCAATCCTCACTTTAATGTGTTTTTGTTATAAGTCTTAGGGGTCAAGTTCTTTCTCTTTTTGACAATTTACATAGAATATTTAAATTATACTGTTAAAAGCAGAACATTTATTTATGCTAAAAAACTAAAAATTTCCCCAAATACAAATCTGGTATTCTGTGACCATGTTAGACAAGTGGCATGATTCAATCAAGCTTAATCTTTCCATTTCAGATGTTAATATGCTGATTCCAATTCTTTCAAGTACTTAATTACATAAATCTAGTTGTTTTCCATCATTTTTGGAAGAAATTACCAACATATGTAGGCATGTCCTCAACTGTCATTGTTTGCCTTGCTTGCCACATAAAGATGATGCATTTTGAAATGTCCTTTAAGAATGAAATTTGGCATTGTGCCCAATTTACAAGTTCATCCTTTCATTTTTATTTCCAGCTTCATTTATTTTAGGCTTGTAAGCAAGATGCTTGTAAGTAAAAGAGGGATAGCAATATCAACACTCACATACTGGGACTTAAGGCTTTTCTTTCTTTTTCCCTATGTTGGGGATGGAATCTAGGGTATTGGGCATGCTAGCAAGTGTAGAAAGAATTACATTCTGAGGTTGTTTAAGCATTTTTGAGGTTGAGGTTATACTTCTTAGAAACTTAAACAGTGACAAAACTCTAATGGCTAGTAAATATCTGTTTATCTCATCATCTGTCTGTTTATCTCGATCAGTCATCTATCATCTACTTATCTTGGAAATTACATGATTTTCAGTTCTATATTTTTAGTAAAATCCAAAGGAGATCTAANCAACTTGTCAATGAATATGTAATTTAAAACGTTTTTAGTAACAATGTACTATGCACTTTTTGATTTATAACTAAGAAGTAATAAAAGAGTAAAGAAAGAGTAATACTTGCATGAGAAAATATCTGACAGCCCCAGTACTTATTTAGTTGAATAGGCTTTCTCAAGACTTCTGTGTACGAAAGGAAATACAGAAAGAGAGCTGATGCTAACTTCTGTTAATTTTTACCAGTAATAGACATAAATATACACACTGATTTAAAAAAGATACATCTGTTTATTCAGTTTCTAATAAAACTATTATGTTTAAAAATAATTATTTATCATAATTCCCTATATATTTATGTTGATTTGACCAGTTGGGTACTAAAGTTATTGTAAAAATAATCTATAAAACTTTAAAATTCCATACAGTCATGTTATACATATTTCAGTTTTCAAGAAAATACTTGATCATGACATTCAAGTAAGCAAAGAACNGTGTGTAAAGCCCAAGGGAAACAACATATTTAAATATGTTCCTGAAAACTGGCATTTATAATAGGATGGAAAGTTTTATTTGCAGACCAAACTTGTGATAAAAAATTTGAGTATCTACTGAAAATACGCAAATGGGGGTTAGAGGTTCGTGGGTAAAGGTGACCTCTGCCAAGCCTCTCAACCTGAATTAGGTTCCTGGGATCCACAGGGTGGAAGGAGAGAATCAACTCCCACAAGTTGTCCTCTGACCTCTACACATGCACGATGGCATGTGTGCACTCCCCTCCCAACACAAATAAATAAGTAAAATGAAACAAAATCCCTACATAAAAAAGAAAATATTCAAGGTGTGTATGTAATACACAATTTTCCAAAGTTCCTTTAGGAAATATGAGAGAAAAAAATTTGAAGACCAGAGATTTAGTTCATCAGATCTTTAAAATTTTTACAGTTGATGATGACAGACTTCCTGGAAAGGAAGAAGTACAATGGAAAAAGTACTTCATAAAAGGGCAGATACAAATATGATATTGATAATAATTCTTATGAAAAAAAAGTGGACCTGAATTTTTTTTAATTTCAAAATAGCACACAATTTCCATTTTTAGTTCTGGCTAGCAGCTAGGAAGTCCATCACCTATGAACTTTGCAAAGAAATTTGTGAAGTCAATTTTCTCTTCTGATGAGTTTAATTATATTGGAAACTAAATATCTGTTATTAAAATCATGATTGCTACAATATGTGCTGGCTTTGTGCTTGTTGCTAGAGATACAATGATCGAGAAAAGAAGAAATTCCAGAAACCTTTAAGGGCCAGAAGAAAGTAGAAGTTACTATAAACTGGAAGGGAATGAAAGGTGAACGTTTGCAGAAGCCTGAGGCTACGTCAGGTGTAGTCCTCTTATTTTTTGAACTAAGTTTCCTCTTTGAAGCTGGAACCAGTCTAGATTGACTGGCCAGCACACTCCAGGGATCCTCCTGCCTCTGCCTCCAGTGCTGGGACGACAGATGTACCCCACCTGCCACACCCAGCTTTTTTATGTAGGTGCCAGGGATTGACGTTGTCTCCTCATGTCTGTGTGACAAGTACAACTGAAACTCTCTACAGTATTGACAAGGAGTTTTGAATGAAGCATTTTTTTTTATTTCTTCCCTGTGTTTGTGTTATAAGGAATTTGAAACAGTAAAGAAAATCATCCTCACCCATATGTGTGGATATCATACACCTGTTGAGGACTAGATAGACCAAAGCAGTGGAGGAAAGTCGAGTTTGCTCTTCTGGAGTTGGGACACTTACTTTTCCTGCTTCCTTAGAACATCTAGTTCTTAGCTCTTTGGACTTGATCTGAATTGTTCTCCAGGCTCTCCTGGATCTCCAGCTTCTAGACTATAGATGGAGGGACTTATTCTCCTTATTTGTTTAAGTTGACTTCATGGATAGGATCTATTATTTATCTACCCATCTGTCTATTTGTCCATCCATCCATCTATCCATCCATCCATCCATCATCCATCCATCATCCATCCATCCATCCATCCATCCATCCATCCATCCATCCATCCATTCATTCATCATCTCTCATTGGTTCTATTTCTCTGGAGAATCCCCACAGAAGGATTATGCTATAAGGTTCTCTGAATCCCTGGGGTTGAGATCTTGATATTTAAAGTTATTCTCTCATATTCTCTTGATACTAAAGTTAGACTCTGAAGTTTAAAAAAAGAAAGAAAAGAAAAGAAGCAATCCTCTTCTGTTCTCTTAAAGCCAGCCATTTGAGGCTGTTGTCCATGGCTTTTGTTCTGCCTGGGTGACCCTAACCTGAGGGTGGTGTCTACAGAAGTGCTTGTCACTGCTGAGTGGAGCAGAAAAGAAAGGTTGATAGCTGAAAAAAGCAACTCCTTGGACTTTACAGACATAAAATAAAAAAAATTTAGAAAGCTGTCCCACTTGAGTTGAGAAGCCATGATTTCTGGAAGAGATCTCCCAACAGGAGCCTGCAGTATTTCCAGGAAACTGGATGGGGAAGCGGCTGGGATAACAACATGTTGATTTGTCTGACAGCTTGCCAGGAATTTAGTCATAGGTCTCCTGGAACTGCAGAGCAGGAGTCACCGGTGTTTATGTGACATTGTGAAGTGTCCAGGCCAAGAGGATCAATGGGCTGTCTGGACAGTCACAGCTTTAGAATGAGGGGCAACTATTCCAGGGGTCTAGTCCTGTGGCACACAGGGTTGGAAGACTCCATGTGAGAGGAAAACCCTTAATACCCACTTCTAGTTGTTTAGTAGTAGTTCTCAAATTTTAATGTGAGTCACTTAGAATGATTGTTTAATAATGTAGATTCCTAGAAACTCCATCCAGAGAATCATACTAATGGGTCTTTCTAAAGGCTGCTCCTAAACCATGTTTTTCAAAGATTAGATTTCCATTTTAAAAGGCAAGAATAAAATAAATAATCAGGGCCACTACCACCCTTAATCCAGGCCAGACTGTTCTTACTCTCTGCTCTGGACCTCTTCTGACCATGTCATACCCCACATATGAGAAAGATGAGAGCTCAAGGACCTCTGGCAGGGTGTGGACTGTGACTAGCATCCTAAATCAGGAAATGGAAGAGGAGAGGGGATTTTTAATTTATTTTAAGATATTGACTCATGTGATTACAGAGGCTGAGAAGTCCCACCTCCTGTGAACTGCTGGAACCCAGGAAAGCTGATGATATAACTCAGTGTGAGTCAAAATGCCTCAGACCCAGGAGCACTAATGATGTAACTCCCAGGCAGTGGCCCAGAGAAGAAATGTCGAGAGATGTCTTGGCATAAACAGGCAGGCAGGAAGCAAACAGGGATAATTCTCTCTTTCTTTGATTTTTGTTCTGCTCTGGCCCTGAGTGGATTAGGTAATGCACATCCACATATGGGTGGGTAGTTGGCATTGTTGAGTCCACCCATTGGAAGCTAATTTAGAAATACTCTCACTGGCACACCCAGAAATAATGCTTGATTTGGGCATCCCATGGCTAGCCAAGTAGCCACATACAGTTGCCATTGTGGTCTCTGAGCTGGTATCTACTAGTGTATGGACTTTCCGTGGTCTGACTGTCAGAGAACACATCCTGCCAGGCATGCCTTTAGGTTTAGCAGGGGCCAAGGGGCAGGCATTTCTTGAGTTATGTCTATTAATGACCAGAGGAAGCTCTTTAAAAAGGCTAGCCACAGGAAAAAAGGGCTCAGAGGCCAAGGAGTTGGGAATGGGCTTTTTCTTGCTGCCACAGACTTGTGCTAGCTTTCTAGATTGTTTGGTACCAGCTCATCTCCTCCTATTGTCTTTGATCCCTCCCCACGAGTTTCTGCTCCTACCATTTCTCAGAAAGTTCCTGTGTTGATGTTACTGGAAACCTTTAAGTTGTGATATCTAATTGTCAGTTTCTGTCTTCCTTGTATATAGCCTGAAACTAATGTTTGCCGCAGTTGATCATGTTCTCCTTCTAAAAATAACTTTCCTCTTTCAGTGTCCAAGATGCTACTCTGATTTCCTGGGACTATTCCACATGTCCACTTACAGTGTCAGTCCCTCTGCTGGTACCTCCTGTTCTCCCAGCCTCTAAGTGCCTAGGGCTGTGCACTGTGAATATCTTGTCTTCTCCATCCATATTTACTCTGGTGGTTAACTCAGTCAGTCTTGTGTGTTTAGATACTACCCACTCCTCAATTTTATATCTCTGGCATTGCTCTTTCTGAACACTAGGCTGATACCCAACATCCTATTCCTTAACTTTCCATTTGAAAGTCTAAAATCTCAAATCACTATATGCATGTTCTGAGAAGAGTAGACTCCTATTTAAAGAGGCTAGCAAAGAAAATTTAATAATCAGGGACACTACCACCCTTAGAGTCATGCTTCTCCTGCTGGCTTGACCGACCATTACTTCCTCCCTGGATGAACTGCTAGTTTTGCCTGCCACATCTTCAGCTCTGCCTTTCTATTAGCTTGGGTCAGACACCTTGGAGTCACTGTCTTTTACTCTCACACCCCACAAAGACTTCTGCTCCATTTCTTTTAGAAGAGTGTGCCTGAGGTTTGACCCCACTCCTGTTTTATCACCACCCTTATTGTGATCACCCAAGCCACCCTGCCATCACCCTGATGAGGCCGTGGTCTCTAACTAGTCTCCCCATTCCTGTGGTCAGTTTCAGAGGTGGCAGCCATTGTGGCCTGCAGGCTGTTTCTGTAAGTTCAGATGCCTCCTCTTCTAGAACCCTCCTGTGGCTTCTAGTTTCTCATTGAATGAGGGTTAACAACACCAGGAGGCCACACGGGATCTTGGAAATGCTTTGACCTCCTAGCTCTTCCTTCCTGCTTCCCTTCCCTTCTAATCTCTCCTACACATTGGTCTCTTCCTCCCCTACACCAGGCCAGACTGCCCTTTCCTTAAGGTCCTGTTGTGACGCATGTCCTTGTTATGTCCATTGGTTAATCAGTGTCCTTCCAGTAGAATGTAAGTTCCAAGATTTCAGTGGTATTTTTTCTTCACTGAGCCCAGCACATGTCTAAGACCTTGTAAGTTCTCAACACATATTTGGTGAGTTGAGTGAATGGAAAATTAGTTGGAACTAGGCAATAAAAGAAAACCAACTCACAAAAGGAGCAGAACACACTTGGCTATGAATTTGATGTGAAAAAAACAATTGCCAAGAAACAGGAAAGGCATCCTGGAATTTTCTCTGGACATTGTTTAAGACTTTTTAGATAAAGTGTGATGTGTAATTTGATTGTTAGGGGAACTGAACATTGTTTACTCTTTTAAAATTTAAAGTTGGGTGTGGTGGTACATACTTTTAATCCCAGCATTCAGGAGGCAGAGGCAGGCAGATCTCTGAGTTTATGTCCAGTCTGCTTGTACAAAGCAAGGTCCAGGACAGCTGGGGCTACACAGTCAAACCCTGTCTCAAAAAACAAAACCACAAAAGTTAAATTAAAACTTATTTATATTTATGTGTGTGGGTGTTTTGCATGCATTCATGTCTGTGTACATATACTATGCCTACACATGCCAGAGATGAGACTGGAGTCACAGGCAGCTGTCGGTGCTGGGAATTGAACTCAGGTCCTCTGGAAGAGCAGTTAGTGCTCTTATGCACTGAGCCAGCTCTCCAGCCCCACATGTATTCTTAAATATAAGTCAGTGACTAAACCTCTGTTGCTTTCACAGACTGCTGAATGGCGCAGGTTATCCCCTCTCATAAAAGACTTCTTATCTGAAGAAGAGGAATAGCCCAGGCTACCTACCCCCTCCCATAAAAGCCCTCATATCTGCAGGAGAGGAGCAGTGGAGAGTTGGGGGGAGCTAATGAAAAGCCACTTCCTGAAGTCTTTAAACCCCCAAAGAGCCAACCACTTGCTCTCTCACAAGGATTTGTTTAACTGAAATATTTACAATCGATAAGGAATGGCAGAGAAGAAACATTGCTGGGTTTCTCAGTGACCCAAAAAGAAGAAACACATGAACAAACCTGAACCTGCCACTGACATCTAAATACCTGCTTTCTTCATATACTTGGAAAATCTTACATATTGTGCAAAATATGCAAAGGTGTTAAACAAATCATAAAGGCCACTGAAATCATAAAGGTAGAGAAACACAAAGGCCAGTGTAGTCTTCATAAATTAAAAAAATAGAGATGCAGAGTCACATGAGCCTTGGATAAATATCGAAGTCCAGCCGTTCTTTTGGAGTTGAAACTCTCTACCAGCTTTTCTTAGAAGTATTTTGCTGACAGGTGTCACACACACACACACACACACACACACACACACACACACACACACACACGCATGTCTCGGCTTGTGAAGTTGACCCATATGCTTCTGGAAATGTTCAAGAATGTGTCATAGGTCAGGTCTCTAGAGGCAGAGCCTGGAATGGAAATTCTTGTGCAAGTGTTTCACTGAGAGAATAGCTCAGGAGGAATCATGGGAGGGAGGAGTCACGGGACAGAAAGTGAGGAGTCAAGGAAGCCGGACAAGGAGGGAGGAGTTGGACAGGGAGAGGAAGAAGTTGGTAAAGCTGAACTTCGACATGATCCTTGTAGGGTTTTCTGGAGCAGTTGGCATTGAGGAATTGTCCTGCTTAGTGACAAGGAGGTGGGTCCCTTGTGCCCTTTACCAATCAGTCATTTCCGGTGGGTTGCCCAGGAGTTGGTGGGGTGGGAAGGTNCAGCTCTTACAAGCGTCATCAGGCAAGGAGGCTCAGCTGAGGGGCATAGCTGAAAAGCACCAGCACTCAGCAGCTGCAGGTGGAGGCCTGGGATGGAGGCCTGGGACAGAGAAAGGGACCTGAGATGTCACCACATCTGCCATAAAGAGAATAGCAGGCTGCATTACAGAGCAGAAGCAGTGAGTGGGGAGCAGAATATCAGTTAGTTTTGCTTTTCTGATACATCACTACTAATATTCTGTAAAATAATGATATTGAAAGTTGTGATCAGAAAAATCTGCTTTTCTCCCCTGAATTCTATTATTCTTGGGCAGCATGCTATTGAGGGGCTCTTTCTTGGCANGTAAGACAAAGACCCATTTGTGTGGATGCTGAGGGGGTGAAGAGGATGACTGCTGCTCCTACATAGCTCTGTGAGAGCACATACCACAGACGCTCTACTCATAGACAATAAGTGAATCATTTTTATCCATATTTATTGTTTTTATACATATATGAAACAGATTTTTTTACTTTAAATGTAATATGACATTTATACTGATTGTTTTGTGTTATGTTCTCTCCATCTTAGAGCCTAAGAATATAACCTTCATTCTTAAGTGTGGAAAGCACTGAATAGGAATATGAACTAGGGAAAGTCTAAGAATTCACAAGAACTCAATTTACTATGATTTCCTTCATGGTAATTTTACAGGCACACATTCATCCATGTCTATGAGTATTCAGCGAGTGACAGTAAAGACAACTGTAAAATGTCTCCCCTCCTCTGAAGGGTAGACTGGTGTTTTAGAAGCCAAATACTTGCTGGTGATGGCTGACCTCTCCTTGCCTTGGGAGACTAAAGATGCAAAGCCATGCAGGGAAGGCATGCAGTAATGTCACCAGACTCCCAGTTCAATTATTTCCATTGCACCATAAAAGCAAATAATTCAAATTATGAAAAATTATAGGTATTTGGTCCAGAACATATGTATTCAGTTAAAAGTACCATTCACTGCTGATATGTAGTGTCCAGATAGTAGATGACACTGTTGATACGGGCCCCAGGTGCCCATTTTCACATTTACGCTATAACATGGTCTCTCTCTCTCTGTCTCTCTNTTCCTAGCATTCTGAACCATTTGCTTAGATCAAACATTATTGTAAAAGCATAATAGTTCTCTCTCTCTCTCTCTCTCTCTCTCTCTCTCTCTCTCTCTTTCTCTCCTTTCCCATTTATAATCAATTCCTTCCTTTTTTCCATTTATTTCAACAAACTCTCTTCCCATTATTTTCTAGCAAGGATATAGAACAGGTATAGATAGTACTTTCATTGTTAACCATTCACAAACAAGTACAATCCTTTCCTATGGTGTCACAACATTCAATAATAAAGGAAATATAGTATGCAAATGCTAACTATTTTTATCAGAGCCATGTAATTAGTGCCATGGAAATCATGCCAATGNTTTTGATTTTGACACTGTCTCCACCCCTGTGTTTGCACCTGCTTAGCAGCTCTAGTGTCCAAGGCTCTGAGAGAGAGAAAGAGGCACAGGTGAGGACCATGCTGCCAGGACCATCATACTCCTTACCTCCCTCCCAAGGAAACTATGATTCTCTTTTGACACTAAGACGTTTTAAACTTAGCATTTCTTTTTTGTGTACATCAATTGTATTAATGGGTTCATCACAACACTTCCATGTATATTTAGATGGTTTGCTCAGATTCACCTTCCTTATTTCTCACACTTGCTCTCCCTCCTGCAGGGACCCCTCATCTTCCCTCTCCTACTTCTGTATCTTCTCCCCTCAGATTGTATGCCTATGAGAAAATGTCATACTTCTCTTTCTGATTCTGGCTTATTTTGCTTAATGTTAATTAAAAAAGAAAAGAGGAAATGAGAACTGTAGTTGCTGCTATTATAAACCCAACCATGTGTTGTTAGGCTTCTGGAACATGCTTCCCTCATATTTTATTTATGTACTGATTATTTATTTATCTATTTATTTTTGGATTTTCAAGACAGCGTTTCTCTGTGTAGCTCTGGCTGTCCTAGAACTTGCCCCATAGTCCAGGTTGGCCTCNAACTCAAAGATCTTCCTGCCTCTGCCTCTCAAGTGCTGGAATTAAAGGCGTGTGCCACCATACCCAGCTCTGAACACTACGTGCGGCTCTGAACTCCCATTTTTATTATACTAACAAAAGCAAAGAAATGGAGACACTAAAGTGTCTACTAATTGCTGAATAGACAAAGACAAAGAAGACGTAGCTCAGATAAACAATGGAGTACTACTTGGACACAAAATGGATGGAATTTTGTCATTTCTAGTAGTGTGGATGAAGCTGGAGGTCATTACTGATAAGTTTTTTACACCTGGATAAGCCTCTCTGCGGATGCAGCAATCCAGTCAGACCAAATTAGACCGGATTAGAAAAGCCCCGGTTTAATGGGTAAAGCATTTCCGGTGATTCTCCGGCCCCCAGAGAGGAGGGGAGCCAGGGACGAGAGACCCGAAGAACCAGGAGTGTAGTTTCCGGGATGCCCACTTAAATAGGCTGAAGGAATGGTCTTGGCCTCTCTCGGGAGGAGCTGTGTTTGGCAGGCTCTGAAGGGGCGGGTTCAGCAGTGTGCGGCCCAGTGCTGGGCTGCTGCATGGGCTGCACACGGGCCAGGAGTCCAAGCAGCTCAAGGTGTGGGTGGTGCTAAGGGTCGAGCCTGAGCAGCACAGGAAGCAGGGCCAGCAATAGGGCACTGGGCTGGAGTGTGGCCCCGGTGGCTGCGTCCGGAAGACTCCCCAGGTAGAAAGCAGCACTGCCAGTCTCCAGTTGGCTGGACTTTGCGTGGTGGCTGGGAACTGTCCACCAAGAGCAGGACACTAGGGGCTGAGGTAGAGCTCCTACCAAACAATTACCTTAAGTGAAATAAGCCAGGGGCAAGTGGACAGATGTCACTTCACATCATCTGTTGTTGAATCTAAAATTATTGATGTCATAGTCCTTCAGAGAAAGTGGTGGATACCAGAGGCTGAGAAGAGTAAAGGGGAGGGAGGAATGAGAAGCTGGTTAAGGAGTACTGAGAGGTGCTATGGTTAGATGAGGAGAAGTTCTGGAGTTCTGCTTAACTGCAGGGTGACTNTAGGTGTGGATTGTGTAATATATATATGTAATATATGTATATATTATGTATATGTAATCTACACATATATCAGATTTCTTACTTAGGGTTTCTATTGCTGTGAAGAGACACCTTGACCACAGCAACTTTTATAAAGTTAATTGGGGCTCACTTACAGTTCAGAAGTTTAGTCCATTATTGTCATGGTGAGAAGCAAGGTAGCATACAGGCAGACATGGTGCTGGAGAAGGAAATGAGAGTTCTTACATTTTGATCCACAGGCAAAAGGAAGTGTTCTGAGACACTGCGTGGTATCTTGAGCATATATGAGATCTCAATGCCCACCTCCACATTGACACACTTCCTCCAAAAAAGCCACACCTCCTAATAATGCCACTCTCTTTTGGGGGCTATTTTCTTTCAAACCACCAAATTCTGCTCCCTGGCCCCTAAAGGCTTGTAGCCATATCATAACGCAAAAATGCATTCCATCCAACTTCAAAACTCCCCATAGTCTCAAACTTATTTAAGACAATCTCAAATCTAAAGACAGTCTAAAGATCAAAGTCTCTTCTGAGATTCATGTAATCTCTTAACTTTAATCCCCTAGAAAATCAAAATAAAAAAGCATATCACATACTTCCAAAATACAAGGGCACAGGATATACATTACCACTTCAAAACAGAGAAGGAAATGTGTTATGCTCAGATTGAAGGGTNGCCCACCCCCCCAAATACCATCACAGAGACTGAATCCATATGCAAAAGCAAAGAGACTTTATTTCAAGCTTGAGCTTGGACCCCTCTGTATGTCTGACACAACAGTATGATCTGAGAGTCAGTCCTGAGCCTGGGCAGGGTAGGGGTTTTATCATAGTAGAGGCTGAGGGTGAGGGGATTTCCAGGGTTCAAGACCCTGATTAGCTGACATTTTTCTAGGGTGTGTGGTAGGNTCAGGGACATCTGTTGATCTTATCTAATCTTATCTAACAGTTGGAATGTTTAGAATGTCAGGTACTTCCCCTTAGATGCTGGCCCATCCCTGCATGGGGTCAGTTTATGGCTTTTCCTGGATCTGGGTGCTGCCTGCCAGTAAACCGAAACTCAGGCCTACTTTTTAGTTGATTTTTAAAAAGCTTGTCATGGCAGATGTATGGCTAAGCTGCCCTGGGCCCCATAGAGCATAGTGAGGAAATACTAGACCAAAGCAAGACTGAAAACCAGCTGGGCAAACTTCAAACTCCATCATGTCTGATGTTGAAATGCTCCTCAGATCTCCAACTTCTTTCAGCTCTGTTGACCGAAACACTCTTCTTTCTCTTGGGCTGGTTCCACCCCCTGCTGGCTGTTCTCTTCAGCAGGTGTCTCACGACTCTGGCATCACCAACATCTTGGGTTCTCCAAAGCAATCCAGGCTTCAACTTTATAGCTTCATGCAATGGGCTCTCTAGGTCTCCATTCAGGGACACCCCTAACACATGTGTGGCCTCAGCATCTTTCCATAGTCATGGAGGGAGATTCCATAACCCTTTTCTTCTATCCTTGACTCTAAAGCCAGAACAACATGCTCAAAGCTGCCAAGTTCTGCTGCTTGCTGGGGCTGGAACATGGTCCTCTCTTTCAATTACATCTTCACCAGCTTTCTGTTTTTAAGCAAACTCTTCTAAGCTTTGCTCTTCTGGAACTTGCTNTATAGACCAGGCTGGCCTCAAACTCAGAGATTCACTAGCCCTTGCCTCTGGAGTTCTGGGATTAAAGCTGTGCACTACCAAACCCAGCTCTAAGCTCTTCTTTAATTTCTTTCCACAGGTTGGAAACTTAGCTGGGTATGATCTTGTCCTGAGGTCACCACTCCCTTTATTCTGTTTCTTAATCTTTTATCCCTTGAATACAGGACTTAGCTCCATTCCACTTCCTGGTATTCTTTTTCTCCTCAAAATTTACTTTTTGTGATTTACCCTGCTCAGCTTGCTCCTTTTCATTATAAATCTTCATTAGAGTTACCACCAATAACTACACAACAGAGTCTATACTAGGTTGTTTTGAGATTTCCTTTCCCAATGGAATTAATCCAAAAGTCTTCACTTTAGCCTCAGATAGACTTTTCTGACATGGGCAAAAAGCAGCTTTCTTTACCAAAATATCACAAGAATGATCTCTAGGCAAAATACTAAAATTATTCTCTGAAACCTGTTGAACCAGCTCCCCCCAGTTCAGATCATTCTCAGCACCATTGTCTTCTAATATGGCCCATTAAGCAGTGCTTAAAGCATTCCACTGCTTTCCTAACTCAAAGTACCAAAGTCTAAATTCCTCAAAACAAAAACATGGTCATGCTGTCACAGCAATACCCAGTCCCTGGTACTAACTTCTGTCTTAGTTAGGGTTTCTATTGCTATGAAGAGACACCATGACCATGGATCCCACTGTAAGTTTTGACATAGCTTTTCATACACAATACTTGCTAAAGCTATTTCCATTTGATGGCTAAAAGTTTGTCTTATTTTAAATGGCTACGTGGCACTTCATAACACAAATTTCCTGTCTTTTATTAAACAATATGTAGCTACTTCTTTATTTCTCCTTTTGGAAGTGTTATTAGTATGTATCAATTACATACAGGATGGATTTCACTGATCTTTTCATGCATGCACTTGTTTTTTTCTCATATTCACTCCCATTACCTTCTTGTGACCTGTCCCCTCACTCCTTCCAATCCCTTCTCTCTTTCCAACTAGTTTCTCTTCAGTCTTCATGACTGTGTGTTTGTAACCCAATGAGCTAAATTAGGGTTGCTTATTACAAGAGTGGGAAGATGAGAGAAAAGAAGGGAGGAAGGGAGGGAGGGAAGGAGGGAGGGGAGGAGGGAGGGAGGGAGGGAATATGGGAGACTTACCAATTTACTGAGGATATTGTAAGTCTGGCTGGCCTAGGACTCCCTTTGTAGATCAAGCTTGCCTCAAACTTGCAGCATGCCGTTTCTGCTCCCCAAGTCCTGGGATTACAGGCATGTGCCACTACCAGATTGTCACTTACATCTTATTCTTCCACATCTCATGCTGTGTCCCTCCACTTCCTCAGGGTTTTTTTCATATAATCCCAGTAAGTTTCATTCTTGTCTTCATATTGCATGTTACTTAATTCTATTCTGAGGTTGGGGGGCTTTGATGCCATTGTGATTTTTTCCATTGCAATTTTATAACTATTATTGCTAATTGTTTTTGTTTCTTGATTTTCTTTTTTTTTTGTGTGTGTGTGTGTTCCTTGATTTCTAATTGTTCTTATACTTTGAACTTTTATATGAATTTGAATAGCTTTGCT
>LZPO01044528.1:118303-130763 GCA_001675575.1 Neotoma lepida | reverse complement strand
AGACATATATACAGTCGTATATATGCTCATACATAAAAAAGAATATATAAACAAAAATTAAAGCAGTAATGAAACGTCTCCACACAAAGAAAAGCCCAGGACTGNAAAGATTCAGTGCCAGATTGTATCAAAGCTTAAAAGGTGAATGCTCTGAGCTGTTCCACAAAATAGTAAGGGAAGGAATGCTGAATAACAANTTTTTTNAAAAGAAAACTATATACCNATTTCCCTGATGAATACTGATGCAAATGTTCTCAATTCAATTATTGCAAACTGAATTTAAGAACACATTAAGAAGATCATATACTGGGCCTGAATTGGTAGAGGACACAGATGGCACTATCCCAGACTTTTTGGTCTGAGGGCTCACAATCAACCAGGAGCAGGCACCAGGTAATCAGGTACCATCATATCAAGTACTGNCCGAGGTCTCTAGACCTGGGCACAGGAGAGAAGAAGGCAACAGCTCCACACCATCCCTTATGAATGAGACAGGCAGTACTCAACTAAGCTCCACCTGTGACCCAACCAAGAACCCTAGCACTGGGCGGTTAGGCACCATTGTGGTGAGATAGTACAGCGTGGGAAGAGAGTGAGAGGCAAGATGGTTTGTGGGCTGGGGAGAGAGGCAGATCTGGAGAGGTGAAGGAGAGGAATGGGCTGACATGAGTGGTCAGCTGGCCACTGAGTCCAGGGAGATACATGGGCTTGGGCAATGACCAAGGGCCAGGTCTTGATCTGGGGCCCTGGAGTAGCTGAGGGGGCCTGTGTGGCTGTCTGTGCCTCCTGTTGCTGCTGGGGGCCATGTAAGGACTTGTGATCTGGGTTGCCACCTGGGGCCAAGTTGGTGTCTGAGGGCTGCACTGCTGCTGGGGTCATGCCAATCTGGGTGGCCTGTACCAGCACCTGGGGCCATGGTGACAACCTGGTCTGAGCTGCTGCCAAAGACCATGTCTGGGTCCATGGTTCTACCTTGGCCACGGTCTGTGTTGATGTCCCTGGCCCCTGTTGTCACCAGGGCCAGCTGGATGCCCGGGATCTGGGCCACAACTTGTGACCATGTTGGTGGCTGAGGGCTGTGCTGCCACCGGGGCCAGGCTGATTTTGGGAGGCCAGTGCTGTCAACTGGGGCCATGGTATCATACAGACCAGGGCTGATGTAGAGGGCCATGTCCAAGTTCATGGTCCTGCTGCAGCCAGAGTCTGTGTTGATGTTTGTGGTTCCTGAGACCATAGAAGACCATGCCAATGCCGAGAGTCTGGGCCATCACCTGGGGCCATGTTGGTGTCTGAGGGCCAAGCTGCTGTGGGGCCTGTACTGATGCCTGGGACCATGGTGACTTATGGGCCTGGGATGCTGCCTGCAACCATGTCTTGGTTTATGTTCCTACCACAGCCAAAGTTGGTATTGATATCTGTTGCCCATGTTGCCACAAAAGGCCACATAGATGCCCAGGGTCTGGGCCACAACCCATGGCCATGAGGGCATCCTAAGGTCATAGTGCCACCAGGGACATCCTGATCTGAGTGGCCTGCACTGTCACCTGGGAGCAAGGTGTCGTCTGGGCCAAAGCTGCTTCCGAGGGCCATGTCTGGATCCATGGCCCTACAGCAGCCAGGGTCTGAGTTGATTTCCAGGCTCCTGTTCCCACCAAGGGCCATGTGGATGGCTGGGATCTATTTGTCCACCTCAGACCATGNTGGTGTCTGAGGACACTGCTGTGCCCCAGGCCACGCTGATCTGAGTGGCAGGTGCTGCCACCTGGAGCCATGGTGACATCCAGGCACGGGTTGCTGACTAGGGCCATGTCTGGGTCTGTGGCCTAGTGATGGCCAGAGTCTGGAGTGGTGTCCATGGCTCTGTGGATGCCTGGGGTCTGGTCAGCCACCTGGGAACATGTTGGTGCCTGGGGGTCATGCTGCTACTGGGGTGGTGCTGATCTGGGTGGCCTGTGCTGCCACCAGGGCCATGGTGGCATCCAGGCCTGAGCCACTGCTGAGGGCCATATCTGGATTTGTGGTCCTGCTGTTGCTGGGGTCTGTGGTGATGTCCATGTTTCTTGTTAGCATGGGGGTCATTGGAACCATGCTGTGCTGACCCTGCCCCAGCCCTCCCTTACACTGGTCTTGGGGTGGGTGGCCCTGCCCCACACTGGATACTACAGCAGATGAGCTGGCCCTACCCCTCAGGGGAGAGCTTGCCACTGCACTCAACCCTGCAAAGATGGTCCCACCCCTCACCACAGGCATGCACCTTACCTAGGCAGCACACTAGACCTGACCCTATGGTCAGGGACACAGGTGAGCTGACTCTGAGGGCATGAGAGCAGGAGAGCTGACTCTGCCCCCTTCATCTGCCATGTGGTGGCATGGATGAGGGAAAGATGCCCTCTCTGTGCTGTCCCTTGCTATCTGTGGTAGGTGAGAGAGCTGGCCTGAAGTGTTAATCTAGTTAATCTTATCAATTAAAAAACCAGGAGTCAAATATTAGGGCAAGAACCTGAAAGATCAGAGAATAGGGAGCTGCCACCAATTGCTTCTTACCTCTCTCATTCCTCTGTTCAAAAGGGGCCAAGATCCTGTTTCAGCTCCACCTTACCACTTCCTGTCTTCTCTCTCTGCAGTCCCCAAAACCTCTATTGTCAGCTAGTGGCTAGCTTTGCTCTCTGACCCCAAGCAAGCTTTATTTGTCAGAACACAATCAAAATATCGCACAACATTTCCCCCTTTTTGTCTAAATAGAAAGCAAAAGGTTTAACACAGAAAAACTATATACAATAAGCATAATAACTATATACAAATATAGGCAAGAATTACATTAGCAATGTCTAGTCNAATTTTGTTTGATAAATTCAGAGAAAATGCTTCATTATCTATTATCTTGGAAAGTCCAAAGTGTTGTACCTAATTCACTTTCTATCCTAACTTATATTACCAACCCCAAACTATCTTTTTTTGTCTCTCAACTTTATACACTTTACACCTCTTTTGTGAATTTCTTTTCTGAATTTGGTAACAAGGAAAACTATAACTATCTAGTCTTCAACTCCATCAGAGACCTGAGAAGGAAATCATATTACTTGAGTAAACAGGAAGTACAGAGCAAACAACTTCCAAAATTAAGAAATGACAGAAACAGCTGGCTTCCTGGACAGTCACCCAAGGTTCCTCTGTAACATCGGGGCCATCTATCTTTAGCTTACAGGCCTAGAATATCTGACTGACTTATCTGTGAAGCAGGATTTTTGAAGGACTGGCCCACTTTGTCTTGGCAAAGTTTGGTGGTCACTTTTTGTGTGTGTCCTGCTTGTCCAATTTGGACAGCATGCTGTCAGCATTCGAAGCAGGGGCAGTTTCTTGCCCAGTGGCTAACTTTCGCCACAAAGAAAGTAAACTCCATATAGTATTTCTTTGACTCCCACTAGTAGATTGGTGCTNCTAGGAGCAGACATGTCTCATTGTCATAAAAAAAGAACCTTATGTTATTAAAACATCTTAAATGCCATATTCTGTAGATCTTAAGTTTGAAGACCACCTGTTTATCTAAAATATATCTATTTGACCTTGAAAACATACTTAACCTGACTACAAGTTTGATTGTAATAGGTGACTAACTACTGACTTGAATTTCTTTATTATCCTAAATAGTTTGTAATATAACTTTCAATGATTAGAAATTTACATTACATTGTTAAATAAGCTGCATAGGTACAATACCTTAAACAAGAGTAGAAATGTATTTACAATATGTTCTAACAAAAATAACCTTAAATTTTTATCAATATACAAAAATATCTTAAACAAGAGTAGAAATATATATATATAGTATAATAAAAATATCCTAAAATTTGTATCAATATACAAAAACCCACACCAATGTAAAATATTTAAGACTAGTAGTTGCTTTTTTGGTTTAAAAGTAGATTCAATAATCTACCTTACTATCCTATCATTTCTATATCACCCTTTTCTCTTTTCAGAACAAGATCCCTTATTCTAATCTCCTCTGTTCAGCTTTTTCCCTAAACATTACCAATAACAACTTGTAACTAATCCCCCCAAATGATGAGAAATGTCCATAACCCACTGATGACCAAAACCTGCCCACCCCACCTCTTGAGGATGTGGGCATACTATTCTTAAAACTACTTCCTGCTGTCTTGGGGAGATGGCATCTCTAGGGGACCCTGAAAAAAATTGGGATAATTGTCAAGTCCTGGGAGAGCTAGGTGTATCATTTGTTTTTCAGTCTCTGTGTAATGGGAAAGTGCAAGGCTTATCTCAAGTCNTGGCTGAGGGCTAGAGTAGTCTGTGAGGATGGACCATCTCAGCTAGCCACCTTGAAATTGTCCTGAGCAGTTTGTAGTCCAAAACTGATCTTTAGGTGGTGTTTGTCATCTTAGGGGTGTTACCATAATCCAGGTGCAATCGTTGTTGTGGGGCCCCATCTTCCTTTTGGAGACTTTGAAGGATGCTGTTAGGCATGGTCATGGTTCACTGCAGAAATCATAAACATTTTAAATGTCTTATGCAGCAGATCTCAAAGAA
Source organism: Neotoma lepida (assembly GCA_001675575.1). Taxonomy (NCBI): domain Eukaryota; kingdom Metazoa; phylum Chordata; class Mammalia; order Rodentia; family Cricetidae; genus Neotoma; species Neotoma lepida. The sequence continues at coordinate 126,215 of LZPO01044528.1, read as the reverse complement.
GTTAAAGGACCATGATTTGTTTTATACATCCAGAGTGCAAAACTTAATTCCTAGTTACTTGATAGAGATTNAAACCCAAAATAATGTACAGGAAGCTAGATGAAGCCTTTTTCTAGAATTATTTAGTACTCTATGTGACCATTAGTATCATGACAAAAGTTAAAAAATGTATTATCTTATAAACTTTGAGATAATGTTTATACCTTAAGAAAAATTTTACAGAGTCAAAATAAAACCAGAGACAGAGATTTTGGATTTTCCTTTAATAAGCATGCTTGGGTTTAGAGAAGGAATGAGCCATGCTNCAATTCCAAAGCTAGCTTTATTTTTTAATTGAACTGGGACTACAAAGACCATTTGCAATATATGTCTGTAGAGAACAGTTTATCCTGTTGGAAATATGATATACCAATAGGCCAATTTACTCTTTTTCTTGGGACATTTTCTCTGGATGATTCATCCTTTTTCTTCAGATGTCTCATTTGTCCAGTGTTCTTCAGATTCCTTAGTTGGATGCCTTCATTCTCCTGGAAAGACAAAAATAAAACCCTGCCTCAACTCTAACTTTGAGGAGTTTCCCTTTTGGCAAGTTATATCTGATCAAATGAAAAGCATTTGTTAGTCTTATAAGTTAGTTTAGATTGAATGGTCATGCTGTTAGATGAATTATCACCTCTTCTCTTGTTTGAATCTAATCTTTATAATATTTGCTTTATGGTTTCTCCTGAAATTTTTGTTTTGTCTTCTAAAGCTGTTCTATCATCCAGTATGGTTTTTTACAATAGGCATTAGGTCCTTTAATTGATCTGGGGAGGAGTTTCCCCCATAATGACAGGGAACAATTGAACCAAATTTGACACAGGGGCCTGTGACAGGCTCCCTAAGACATTTNTGGATGGCAAAGGGTTACCTTGCCTGTCCCTTGTTGACCTGTATTCATTGGTTCAATTGTCAGCCTTTGTCACACCTTCTGCATACTCCAGAAGGCAGGGGCCTTCTGTTTGGATTATTCCTAGAAAAAACATTGTTTCTAGGAATTTCTTGTTTACAATCCCTTTTTATGTGACCTTGTTTATGGAAATTAAAACATCTGACCTTTTGACTTTTCTCCAAGTCTCTGGAAATCACCTTTTCTATCCAAGCATCATCATGGTTATGAGATTCAATACTGATTGTATCTTGAATCCATTCCTCTGTGAGTGCTGATCTTGCCTTTAAAAGCCCAATTACCCTTTTGCACTGTGAATTAGCATTTTCAAAAGCCAAAGATTCAATTATTGTTTGTCTAGCTTCTGGATTTGGTATCATTCTATTCATAGCTGAAGTCAATTTTTGTAAAAAAATAAAATCAGTAAAGTTTTCTTTTGGGCCCTGTATAACTTTAGTAAATGACTCAATTCTCTTTCTGACTTCTTCAATTCTGTCCCATGCATTCAAAGCTGCTATGCAGCATAGAGCCAGGGTGTGGTCATCATATAGAGACTGCCTTTGTACATCATCATAATTGCCCTCTCCAAGAAGTTGGTCATGGGAGATTTCCATATCTCTAGCCCTACTTCATTGTTCAATGGTCCTAGCCTCAACTTTCCACCAGATCCTCCACTGTAATTGAGGACCAGGTTCCAATACTGCTGGCCCCAAGTCTTTCCAGTCTNGTGGGACAGTTCTGTTACTGGTAGACCATGAACTTAACATCTGCCTCATAAAAGGTGAATGCATACCATATGAGACTATGGCTTCCTTAAATCTCCTCAAATANAACATTTCTACAGGAATCTAGTCAGCTCTTACATAGCCTTGGGGATACCTGTCATTGGGCAGTTCTTCCTGTAGGGTGACTGGATAAATTAAGGTTGGTTTTTGATAATCTTAGGCTGATCCTTTCTAGTTTTATAACATAATGGTGAGATTAGTTCTCCTTTAAATTCCTCTGTCTTTGTTTGAATATCTCTATTATTTGTTTTAGTAAGTTTTCTAAGGCTTGTAACTTATCAGTCAAAATTACATTATTTTCTTTAGTAACCTTTTCTAAGGCCTGTATCTTGGTACTCATATCACTTAACTNTTTTAGGGATAAAACAAGAATTACCAAACTGATAATGTTTAAATTGATGTAATATAAATCCTAGCTAAGTGTAGAGGCCCAAAAAGGTTTCTTAGTGAGATCTGAGCTTGCTTCACTCAGCATGGCTGCATTAGAGGATTGTTTGATCATGTGCATGGTTACCAGGTGATTGGAAGTGTCTGCACTTGGCTGTGCTAGGGGGAGGTCTTTTGCTCCATCCCTTGGCATTTCTATAAATAGCCCTTTAGAAGATACAGGAGGGGCTGGTGGATATTGATCCTGGCCCTCCTGAGACTATCCTATATTTCTATCTGTTTCTATCTCTGTACCTATATCTCTTATCCCTCTGTCCTCAAGAGAACCCTGGGGAAAAAGAGGGGGCAGGTTCTTCCACAGCTAAGTTATTTATCCCCTCATTTAATTGTTTAACTTTAAACCATCCATTACAGAGACCTAACTCCCTCCATTGTAATAGTGTTTCCTATTTTTTTAATGTGGGGGGAAAAACTCTCTCTCTTTTTAAAAACTAATTTCCTCCTGTAAGATTTCCAAGTTGTCTCACCAAATCTGCTGACAATGATAGTAAAGTGAAATGTAAGGCTGGATGTTGCTGTGTAGCACATCTGGGCAGAGAACACAGGTGGTGCACAGCTTGACTGAAGACAGCAGCCTGAGGAAGGCCACAACCCATGGGGAAAAGGAGCCAAAGAGCCAACCATCTGAAAGGCAGAAACGGGAGATCCTGCAAAAGCGGCATGTGTGACCAGCAGGAAGTGAAAGCACAGAGCTGCCTGAAGGCAGAGCTGGCCTGTGGTGAAAGGCTGACTCTGGTGGTGTTTGGAGCCCAGGNGTTTGTGGAGTTTGGAGCTTGTGGAGATTGCTGTAGAGAGGCTGCAACAGGAAAATCCCAGACTCAGTCGGAGAGCTTGAGGGAAAAAAGGGAAAAACCAGCGGTGTGGTGATTCCAGTAGTGCAGATCCTGCATCCAGCTCTAGTGGTGCCAGTGGTTGCAAAGCCATGGGCAAGCGGCTATTTCATGAATTCGTGCCCCAAAAGTTGGACGCCAGATGAAGCTTTAATCTAATTAATCTTATCAATAATAAATTGGGAATAAAATATTGGGGTAAGCACCTGAAAGATCAGAGAGCAGGGAGTAGCCACCAGTTGCTTCCTACCTCTTCACTGGCCCCAAGATCACGAGAGTGAGAAAACTGGCTCTGCCCGACACCAGCTGAAGCATACAGGAAAGCAGGCCCTGTACACTACTGCCTGGACAGCACATTAGTGTGGTGGTATTTTATCTATGTCCCCCAATAAAATTTATCTGAAGATCAGAGGAACAAGGTCAGCCACTAGCCTTGTAAAATTAGCACACGCCCTTAATCCTATCACTTAGCAAGCAGGGTCTGTCTGGATCCCTGTGAGTTCTAGGTCACACTAGGAATAGTCAAGTGTNGAGACACACGCCTTTAATCCCAGCATCAACCATAGAATTCTGGAGGTCTATACAGACAAGCAAAAAGTGACAAAAGTGGGCTATAGGAAAAAGTGATGTAGCTAGGCTGAAAGAGCCAATGGGAAAACAGAACAGAAAGGGATATAAAAGTGGAGGTATAAGAAAGTGAAATGCTCTCTCCATTTTGGAAGTGGTGGCGGCAGACTAAGGTTAGGCTGGTAGCTGTTCCTAATTCCTCTGATCTCTGTCAGACTTTCACCCCTATCTCTGCCTCTGTGTTTTATTTAACAAAACCATTTAAAAAATTCATCTTACACATTAGAGCTAACCATGTTTTGGGGGGTGCAAGTGAGCCAGTCCTGAGGGAATGAGAGTGGAAGAGTTGACTCTGTCCACCACCCGTATGCCCCCTACAGCAACTGGAGAGAGGGCCCTGCACTTTGCCTGGGCAAAACAGTAGAGCTGGCCCTGGTGGTGTGAATGTGGGTGACCTGGATCTGAGGACCTGAGAACAGGAGAACTGGCCTTGCTCCTTGCTGCAGGCTACATTGGGTAAGCTAGCCAAGGCAGTGTTGGAGAGCTCACCTGGGTAGTGATGATGAGGAAAACCTGGCAGACTGACCAACCAAGCTACCACCCATGTGCAGAACCATTTGGCCCACCCCAGCCTCCACCTCATCTATGAACTGTTGGAGCATGTGAAGGGCAGGAACCTACAGATCTAAAACAACAGGATCTCCATGACACAGGATAACAACATGATATCCAAGAGGAGCCCCAGTGCCATTATTGGTGGAGTAGCAGAAGCCTGAGGCCTCAAGCCAGAACAATGACATATGGCCATTAACACTTGCAAGTAAAGATAATGGGCTAAAGGGTAAATTACGTGACTCAACAGGCCACATTACAGCTTCCATGACAAGATGATTCTTCTTCTTCTTCTTCCTTCTTCTTCTTCTTCTTCTTCTTCTTCTTCTTCTTCTTCTTCTTCTTCTTCTTCGATTGGTTTGGTTTTTTTGTTTTTCTTTTAAAATTGATTTTGATTTGGGGAGTGGGGGTTGCAAGGGCAGAGGGCCTATGCCAGGAGACAAAGAAATAAGTGGGATCAGAATGCATGATGTGAAATCCATAAGGAATCAATAAAAGTTTAAAAAGAAAAAAGAAGATTACATATTATGACCAAGTTGTTTTCATCCTGAGGTGCAAGAATGGTTCAACATATACAAATGAACAAGTATAATACAGCATATATATACACTTGAGATTTAAAAAAAATCACATGATCATCTCAATCAATGTAAGTATGACCTTTGGCAAAGTTTGTCATCTCTTCATAATAAAATCCCAGAATAAACTAGGAATAGAAAGAACAGACTTAAACACCATAGAGGCTATATGTACAAACCTGAAGTCAATATTTACTAGATGAGGAAAAGCTCAGATCATTTGTCCTGTAATCTGGAAGGAGTGAAGGATACCCACTCCTTCTATTCTTATTCCATACAGTACACAAAGGCTTAGCCAGAGCAATAAGACAAGAGAGTTATGTTTGCTNTAACTATTTGTCTGCAAGACTCTGTGTGGACAGGAGTCCCTATTACTTTTGAGGCATACAGCCAGGACAGAAATTGCTTGGTGATTCTATGTGTCTTATATGAATTTTGAATACGAGAGGGAAACTGGTTGTCAGGAAAACAGAAAACAATGTGATAATAGTGGACAAAATGCTGTGACTGTGGGTTTCCTAAATTTCACAGTGCATGCTGCTGAGTAAGGAATTTAGTTCACAGACTGTTGAAATATTTCCACCCAGCAACACCAGTTTATCAGGTTCACATTCCTAGGGCGTGGGGTAATGTAGACTGGGGTAGAGATGATGTAATGTTTGAATTTCAGAAAGAAAGGAAAAAAAAATGATGGAAATTCCCCAAATAAAAACAAGGGCGAGGGGCAGTGAGGCGGCTGTCTCGGTAAAGGCATTTGCTTCCAAGCCCAATGACCTGAGTTTGAACCCCAGAACCCCTAAGGTGGAGGGAGAGAATCACCTCTTGCAGTTGTCCTCTAAACACACAACACACAATACATAAACAGATAAACGGAAAGCAAAACGAAGCAAATAAGAAGCAACTGGTTAGCTGCGGTATTTTGATGCTCATTGCGGGGAAGAAATGTGAATTCTTTACTAACTCAAAGACTTCGTCAGCTGGAAGCAAAAGGAGCACAGGTTAAGAGCACACAAGGTGCCCACAGGAGCCAAAGCAGTGATGAGTGAGTTAATGAACCAGGCCTCTCTGGATGCCCTGCTTCAGAGAATGGTGGAGAATGTGCTAGTCTCCGAGCACCTGCCGTTCAAACCTGTACTTCCTTAAAACACAACCAAGGAGAAAAACCACAACCAAGGAGAATGTGGGCGACGATTTGTAAGCCCCTGCAATAAAGAAAAGAAGAGAAAAGAGAGCTGGAAAGAAAGGGTGAGAGAAAGTGGCCACAAGAAAACGGGAGCCATGCAAGCTGATAAACTTACCGGAGGTATAGCAGAGTAACCAGGGAGNTGAGCAAGAACAAACTCTAGGGCATCTCGTTTTCTTGTACCCCATTATCACCACAAGGTGGCGCGCTCGAGAAATTGACTCACTAGACAACCCTGCTTCCTTGAAGTTCTATTTGGTATAAAGTGGGCTGAAAGAGGTGAGCCAGGCAATGCTGTGTGTCTTCAAGGCCTGGGGTAGCTCTCTGGCTTCCAAGCCACTACTCCTTGTGTGAGACCCATTAGAAACAGATCTTGACGGGCAGTCTGAGTCAGTGCTGCTGGAGAACTGAAGACTCCAATAGCTGTCATTTTTAGGAAGTTAGAAGTAAGAGCATGACAGAGGTGTTTCCCCTTTCTAGTTCAGGACATTTTCGGAGATACTTCAAGAGGCAAGAATCAGTCAAAAAGACTTCATCATTCCTAGCAACCAAGGGGGCCACTAGACTCTGTTCTGGCCAATGAGATGAGACCATTAATGAGGTGTAACTTTTTGGTTATGACTTCAAAATACACAGGTTTCCTCTACATCTTTCTGGATAGAATCTTCACATAGGGATTAGTTCTCTTGGGCCACAGAAATGAGGACATTACCCTAGGAATNACTAAGCAAAACCACACAGACAGCCTAAGCTGTGTACAATAGGACAGGCAGTTTCTCCTTCCTCTCTCCCTCCCTCCTTCTCTCCCTCCCTCCCTCCCTCCTTCCCATTCTTCTTTCCTCCTTTCTCCTTCTCTTCCTTCCTTAGCAGAGTCTCACTAGGTTGCTCAGGCTGACCTCAAACCCACAATCAGCCTGCCTCATCCTCCTGCACGCTTGTACTGAGGCACATGTGCTCATGCCCAGCTCAGTTGTTTGTTTATAGAGAAATCTAAAGTCATAAGTTTTAAATAGCAGCAGTTTTTAAAATTCAGGGCCTGGTAAATGTAAGCAACCCTCCTCCACCATAACCCATGCTGCTAATTTTTTAAGTTCAGTTACAGGTAACAGAATTTACTCCATTTAGGATGTCAGGAAGCTGAACGGCTTGTAGAAATGTTGAGAGTGTGCTGAGGACCAGACACTAGATGGCGCTTTCAGAAGTGACTCTGGAAACCACACTGCACAATGGCAGCTGCTGTGTCTGTGTACCAGAGTCCTAGTGAGGATGTTGCTGTGATCAGGAAGTTGTCAGTACTGCTTCCTGCTCTGCTCCTCCGACCCTGTACCAGGAAAACAATGCCCTGTAGACTCATGACATCCACAACAGAAGTGACTGGCACTGAGACCACTGTCTACTCAATGGCAGAGAGAACCAGTTCCAGAGGCGCCTGCCAGCCAAAGCTTGCATGGATGCATCCAATTGCCTAAATCTAGGTCTCACTTATAACCAAATCTAGATCCAACACCTGAAAGACTGAGGCAAGGGGATGGGAATCCAATGTCATACTTGGCTACATGTCAAGTTTGAGGCCAGCCTGGGCTACAAGAGACCCTATTTAAAAAACAAAATGAAACAAAACAAAACCCAAATAACGTATCTACCGTGGAATATGGGAAACGTATTTTCAGCTTTCTGGACTTTGAGGTTCAGGAAGACGCTGTGCCAAACCGAGGGAAGTCTGGATTACTATAGCCTCAAGTTTATAGCCTGTCAGAACCCAAGAAAAAGGAGAGAAGAACAATAATGAACAGGTACTGTACTAGTAAAAGAATAAATAAACAAATGGTGTTATGGATCAATAAATGCAGTAAGAGATTCAACTATTGTGGTGGTTTGAATAAGAATGGCCCCCACAAGCCGGGCGGTGGTGGCGCATGCCTTTAATCCCAGCACTCGGGAGGCAGAGGCAGGCGGATCTCGTGAGTTCGAGGCCAGCCTAG
>LZPO01044528.1:95781-118223 GCA_001675575.1 Neotoma lepida | reverse complement strand
GGCCCCCACAGACTCATATTTGGATGCTTAGGGAATGATATTAGGAGGTATGGCCTTGTTGGAATAGAAGTGTACTTGTTGGAGGAAGCATGTCACTCAGGGGTGAGGGGTGGGGGCTTTGGGGTTTCAAATGCCCAAGCATGGCCCAGTGTCTCTCTCTCTTCCTGCTGCCTGCTTATCTGGATGTAGAGTTCTCAGCTACTTCTCCAGTACCATGTCTGCCTGCACTCCACCATGCTTCCTGCCATGACAATAATGGACTAAACCTCTGAAAATAAGCCTGTGGTGATATATTGTGTACCCTAATAAAATTTGCCTGAAGATCAGAGAACAGAACAAGCCATTAGATTAAACATAGATGGCAGACAGTGGTGGTACATACCTTCAATCCTAGCACTCATGAGGCAGAGATCTGTGTGGATCTTTGTGAGTTCAAAGCCACCCTGGACTACATGAGATTGACTCAGTCTAGGAGAGAAATAGAGCCAGGCAGTGATGGCACATTCCAGCACTTGAGATCTCATGTCTTTGCTCGGGAAGCACACATGTCTTTAATTCCAGGAAGTAATATGGCAGGGTGGAGAAAGCTATGGTATCTAAGGTGTGAGGAGATAGAAACTAAAGGCTTTTTGGCAGAAGCATCCCGTTCAACTAGAGGCTTTTCAGGCTGAGGAGTTCTAGAGGTAAGAGGTGGTTTGTTCCTTTATCTCTCTGATCTTTCAGCATTTACCCTAATATCTGGACCTTTAGAAATTCAAGCAACATAAGCCAATCCCAATTAAATGGTTTCCTTTATAAGAGTTGCCATGGGTCATGGTATCTCTTTGAAGCAAGAGAAATGGTAACTAAAACAACTATGTATAAGAATTCAGTATGTGCAAAACAGCACTTTAAAACAATGAGTTAGGAAAGGTCTTTCAATAAATAACAGTGTGACAACTGGCTTGTCATTTAGGAAATTTTCTGAGAACACACAAGACAAATTCCACATAGATTAATAATGTTAATGTGAACTGCACAAGCATAAAAATATGCAATTAGCGTAAAGGTATTTCTAAGCTTAATAGAGTTTTTTTTTGGAAAATTTTGAGTAATTTCATGATTATTTATTTGTCTATTGAGATAGTTTCATGCTGTAGCCCAGGTTGGCCTGGAAATCACTATGGAGACCAGGATGGCCTCTAACTTCTAACTTCAATACCTCATTTTCAATAATGGCTAGAATGTATAGATAGAAAATCAATAAGGAAACAGTATACTTGAACACACATATAGACAAATAGACATAACAGACACACAGAAGACACTGCATGCAAAGAGAATAGAATGCACATGCTCTAAGTACAGAGACCATTTTCTAGGACAGCTCACAGGGCATGTCACAAAATAAATCTCAAAAATGTGAGATCAAAGTCATACTAGGAATCTTGCCTGACCACAGTGNACAAAACTAAAACCCATTAATAGAAGCAGCACTACAAAATCCTTACACACAAATGCATTTAGGAGACACTGCATGGGTTGTCTGTCTTCCTCCCTGTACAACCATTAATCTTAATATTCTTTAAACTCCAATATAAATCAGCTTACTTAGGATGTAAGGCATTTGAAGGCAGGATCAGTAATTTTTCATTCTTATTGCCTCACAAGCAGTAGCTGGTAGGATTCAATAAGTGTCTAGAAAACAAAGGAATCATTCTTATTGTTAAATCCCACTACCCTACGTAAGAACTCTAAGTTCATTTTAGTCATTTGAAAAATTCTAACATCATTCCAAACTCAGAACTATCATCTATGGGGCCTGGTAGCCCATTCCAACTCTAAATAGGCTAAAGGGTGTTGATCCTTTTGTGATTTGGAGAATTCCTCTCAGGGCATTCAGAGCTTTAGACTTTTGATTTTTAAATTTTTAGTTACATTTTAAAAATCCACTGGATACAATAGTTATCATCTTAACAACTTTGAAATGGTTTATTGGTGTTCAGTATTTTCATATTCTTATGTGGTAGATTTCTAGAGCCTTTTGTTTTACAAAACTGAATCTTTATGCTTGATATAGAAGTTTCCCAATTTCTTCCCTCTGTGAGGCCCTGACTATCATTATTTTACTCCCTGTAAGTCTGACTACCTAAAAGACTTTATGAGAGTAGAATCAGATGGCATTCACCTTATCCTGACTGGNTCAAATCTCTACTGCGGTATCCTCAAACTTATCCATTTTGTCCTGTTAAGAATTTCTTTCCTTTTAAAGGTTGTATAATATTCTCTTGCCTATATGTTACACTTTTGCTCATTTGTACATCTGTACAAGCATCAAACTCCCAAAGAGGAGCACAGAAAAAGATAGATATGGATGATAGAAGCAAGAAGGCATGGGCAGAATGACCAGATAAGGAAGGCTGCCATGGGCAGAAGGTAACTATCTGCATTTGGTTAAGGTTAAGGTGGTCTCTGGGGCCATGTGCTCTGAAAGGAATCCTCCTGGGCAAAACAGAATCCTAGTCACATGAACCCTCCCCAATCTTGTTTTGCAGAGAAGTCAACTTTCCTATGGTGTAAAAAGTCATCACTATACCTTGATGGTGTCTATAGGTGGGGAACAGGGGTCCTGGGGGAGGAAACATGGAGTCATCAGAGCATGGCATGTGAATAGTTGTAATAGGACAGGCCCATAGGGTTGAGGAAATTGGCTCAGCCCAGTTGCCAAGGCATGCACATAACATACTTCCTTATGAGCCAACCTGGAGTCTGCCTGAGGGCCTAGCAACAGGTGTTGTAGGGAGTTCCTGGTCACTGTCAGAGTTCCTGATCATGTGCAGCCAATGAAGGATGACCACAAAATGCCACCAGATTGGGACACAGCTTGGGTGCTGGGAGGAGGGTATATAAGGCCTTCCATGTTATTAAATAAATGAGTTTGTTGTTTGCCTTCAACTGACTTCCCGTGTCTGTGCCATTGTTGTCACACCTTCTGATGCCTCACCTTCTCACCCCCTCCCCTGAGAGAGCCTTTGGGATCCAGCAACAAATAGTGATGGTGGGTATTGGAGTAGAGTACATTGTGGATATACTCAGGATAAGAAGTACTTCCAACACAAGATTCAGTTCAGATGTTGAGACTCATGAAACCACACATATGTGAGATTGTATGGAAGAGTTGTCACTCATTGATGGAGCTCTCTTGGAAGATCAGGGAAGGTTCCCTCAGGTGTGGAAACACCTTGAGAGTTCAGGGAGAGGAGATTGGATCAGGAGGTTTGGGTGAGAGTTCCCTCAAGCTGGCCAAAGCTTGCATAATTTGAACTTTGAAGAGTGTGTCCACGATTTCTTATTCACTTGCTCTGATGTGAGGCATGAAGGGAAGTGGGAGTGGTAGGGAGTGTGTTAATCCCACCACCACAGTTTAAAGTCAAATTTAAAGCAAGCTTTAATTAAATCCTGGCCAGGTGTATGGGCTCTGGCCAGATCCACACCCAGGTTCTCTGGAAATGGCCCAGAATTACATTTTGCAGAGGCTTAAGAAGTAAATTCATTGCATTTACCATCAGGTCCAATCAGGGGCAAGCATACATCCTGATGTACCTCTAGCCTACATCCAATCAGGGGCAAGCATATATCCTGAAATATTTCCTGCCTGTGAACCTCCCGCCCACATATGATCAAGCACATCCAGTGCAGATGGGTCAAACAAACTTGTTTAGGGGAGTGAAAACACATGGCTTATTATCTCCTGTAAACAATAGCCTCCATCATTTCAAGAACTATCTGTCCTTGGGCATAGGGCTTGCAGATTAGAGGCATTTTTATTTCATGAATCTCTAAGGCAGTAATTAAAACTTAAAATGTAACTTTGGCTGTCCCACCTGAATGCTCCCGAGGTCAATTGGCTATCAGAAAATGGAGAGTCTTTATTACAGAGTGCTGGGGCACATCAGTGGACCAGTCTAATAGGAGAACTGAAAGTCTAGGGCCACATGGAAAACAATCGCTTGCTTACTTTCTGAGACAAAACAAGCAGCCAGAGACTTCTGAGGCAAGGACTCTATAGTCTTGTGAAATTTTGTAGAATTTTTCATTTCCATGTTTGGCATTTATATTGCTTCCTGTTAGACTTGCCAAAACAATTTTGTACAATAAAAAGGGTGACAATCTCATCAGCTGGGATAGTGATCACATTTGTGTTGGATATGGCTTCTTGGTATACATTAGGTATTTCCAAATTATTTTTATTGAGGTGTATATGTATATTTCTATGTGAGTGAATGTCATAGAGATCAGAAGAGGTCATCAGGGCTGGAGTTCCAGGGGGTTATGAGCCATAGTGGAACTTGGGTCCTCTGCAAGAACACTAAATACTTTTAACCTCTGGGCCACCTCTCTAGCCCCAAACTAGCTATTTTCTAACTCTTGTTGATGTGATCCTCTCCCAGGCTAGGAAGCTGGAAACCATTGTTTCCTTGACTTTGTAGGCTGTATTTGTTTTGCACACTTTGGGGTAATCCTGGGAGCAGGGCAAACAGAAGCCCTTCTAATGGTTGTTAGTTTTCTCTTGCTGAACAAGATCATGGACCATGCCCAAGATCTTGAGTTTTTCCTGGAGTGGGGCTCTAGCATCTAGTCACACACTCTGTGGGTATTGAGATACAGTAGTAGTTTCTGGGTCTTGACTTTCTAATGCAAAATGATAGCTTCTTTGAACATTTCAGCTCAGCATTGTTTGAGGACATATTCCTGGAGCCTCAGCCTAATGCCCTCTTCTGCAGCGATGCAGTNGTAAACATTCTACTCCTTCAGTTAAATGCTTTTGTGCTTACCATAACCAGATTGATTTCTATATTCTGCCTTAAACTCTGTTATTGTGTATCTTAGCAGAAAGTCAGAATCATGTTAGAGAAATGCTGGACTCCAAGCTATATTTAGAGATGAGGGACCATGGCAGACCCCATAGATGACAGAAAATATTGACTTCTCTGGAAAGATAGTTTGTGAGATCTGAAAANTTTATATGGGTGGTATGAAGGGGAAGGTCTTTTGGAGTTCCCAGAAGTCCATCCTTCTGATCCTACCAACTGTGAGACTGTAAAGGAGAGGCTCTCAGGAGGGTTTCTTGAGTCAGTAGGAAAAGGTGCTCATGTTGTTTTGTATATTCATTTGCTTCTAGATTTCTGAAAGCAAATTCCCTAAGGAGTACAGACAGCTCAGCACTGCAGCACTATGCTTGGAACACACTTTCTTTCCCTCCCTTTCTCTCTACAGGTAAGTGTAGAGCGAATCTTAAACGGTCTTATTAATTGAAAACACCAGGCCAGNTATTGAGGTAAATTCTGAATGATCAGAGAGACAGAACAAGCCACAGCCAACCTCACCTTGCCAACTCCTCAGCTGATCTTGTTTCCTCAGACTGCAGGCTTCTGAGTCCTCTCCCAAAATGAATCTCAGCTGAACTCTGCTCAAAGCCTGAAAGCTTAAGAGGCCTCCTAGCTTCTGGTTTCCACACCTTATATACCTTTCTGCTTTCTGTCACTACTTTCTGGGATTAAAGGCATGTGTCTTTCTCAAGCAAAGACATGAGATCTCAGGTGCTGGAATTAAAGGTGTGTGCCACTGGAATTAAAGGTGTGTGCCACCATGCCTGGCTGTTTCCAGTGTGGCCTTGAACTCACAGAGATCTGGATGGATCTCTGCCTCGGGAATGCTAGGATTAAAGGCATGTGCTACCACTGCCTAACCTCTATGTTTAATCTAGTGGCTGTTCTGTTCTCTGACCCCGAATAAGTTTTATTAGGGTACACAATATTTTGGGGGACATAATATAATCACCACAGGTAAGAGCTGATTAGTGGATGGCCACCATCTGCATTTGTATATCTACCCCTGAATTTAATAAAGGGAAATTTTCTTAGGGCTAACATAACAGCAATTTCTAAAATTTAAAAGTTGTTGTCAATGCCATCCAACAGCACTAGCAAAGGAAGTCTGTAGCCAGACATTTTTCTCTGTCCCACTCTGGTTCTGCAGTCCTGCAGCTGCTTTTAAAATAATCACTCAGAGGTTTAATATTAATTACAAACTGTTTGGTCTATAGCTCAGGCTTCTTGCTAGCTAGCTCTTTCATCTTAAATTAACCCATTTCCATTAATCTATGTTTTGCCAAGTGGCCACAGCATTATCTGTGTTCCATTACATCTTGCTCCCTCAGCAGCACACAGCATCTCTCNGACTCTGCCCTCTTCTCCCTGTATCTTTGCTTGGATTTCCTGCCTGGCTCTATTCCGCCTTGCCATAGGCCATAGCANCTTCTTTATTAACCAATGGTAGCAACACATATTCACAGCATACAGAAAGACCACCCCACATCACTTCCCCTTTTCTGTCTAATTAAAAAGGAAGGTTTTCATTTTAACATAGTAAAATTACATATAACAAAACAGTTATTGAGCAAGAATTACAGTTACAATATCTAGTCTACTTGTATTTGGCAAAATTAAAGAAAATATTCTTTCATCTATCCTATCTTTTTGAGTCTCAAGTTTTATAACTAGTTTACCTTTTATCATAACTAAGGAAAACTATAATTATAATTATCTAGTCTTCAACTCCATCAAAGACCCCAGAAGGATATAATATTACCCAAGTAAATAGGAAGTGAATTGTAAGCAACTTCCAAAATTCTAGAAATGACAGAGACATCTGGCTGCCTGGACAGTCACCCAAAGTTTCTCTGTAACATTGGGGCATCCATCTTCAGCCAACAGGCCTAAAGTCTCTGGCATGTTTTTCAGTGAAGCAGGAAATTTTGAGGACCATTTTGCCTATTTTGGNAAAGTTCATCAGTTGCTTTTCTCTGTATCCTGTAGAATGTCTGGCAGTATCTTCTGTGAAGCAGAAACCCTGAAGGCCCATCCAGTCTTGTGTTAGCAAAGTTCAGTGGTCACTTTCCTATGGGTCCTGCATGTCCAGTTTATACAACATGCTGTCAAGTAGTCCAGGAAAGAGCAGTTTCTTACCCAAATGGCTAGCCTTGACACATTGAAAGCAAACTTCATAAGAAGTTTCTTTGATGCCCATCATCCTCTTTGAAATAATTGGTGCTGCCAGGAACAGACATGTCTCACTGTCCAGAAAAATCTGTTATTAAAACATTTTAAATGCCATGTTCTGTAGGTCTTTGAAGTGTTTGAAGATTATCTACTTAATTGAAATATATCTTTGCATATCTAAAACACCTAACTAACATTACTATAAGTTTGACTATTATAGATTATACAATCTTAATTATACAATTTTAAATGAGTTGCCTAAACAATACCTTAAACAAGAGTAGAAATATGCATACAGTATAACAAAGTTGACCTTAAATTTGTATCAATAAACCAAAATCCATAAGAATGTAAAGTATTTTGAGATTAACAGTTGTTTTTTTGGATTAAAGTTGATTCAATAATCTACTTTTTTTTNATCATTTCTATGTCATATCCCCCTTTTTTTTAAGAAAGAGATTGCATTTATAGTCAACCCCCTTTAAATAAAAATGAACACTCATAAACAATATTTTGGGAATTTGGGCATGGTTTTTCATGCTACTTACTGCTGATTGAGGGCACTGGAAATCTTATGGGAATCCTGAGAAAATTTTAGAAGTATGGTTAAATCTTGGCTGTAGTAGTCTGTGGGGTTGTATTGTCTCAGCCAGTTGCCTTGAAGCTGTTCTGGATGTTGGATCATCTGGGCCATAGATCCCATTGGAGACCTCTCAGGGGGTCTTCCTTAANGGAACCATATTAACCTGGAAGGAATCCACAGCTTCTCATTCTCTGTGGAAACAAAAGCAGAACCTTTTTTCCAAAGCAACATATCCTTAGACCCAAATTTTGAAGTCAAGATACCTTTAAAATATATATGTTGGTCTAACTTAGTAGCCCCCACAATCAAATGTCTCTCTGTATGCCACAGGCCATAGCAGCTTCTCTATTAACCAATGGTAGCAACACATATTCACAGCTTACAGAAAGACCATCCCACAGCAGAAGTCCTTCATGATTCAATTTCACAAATGCTTTCCATGTATGTTACACTTATGACACCCTATGATTCTGGGGCCCCTCCCTTAGTCTACCTAGGACACCCACTCTCATGACACACCTTGAAATTTGTTATCACTTGGAACTGAAGAACCTCTGTAGTCCTTGTTTCTGACACCATTGTGATTGTAGANTTCTTCCTATACATGGCTTTGCCTTCTATTTCAATGGGAAGTTAGATATGTACATTCAGGAATCCCTACAATGTTTTTACTTCAACCTCTCAAATTATTATAGTCACTACTCTTTTACACAGAAGCAATAATTTAGAATAGATGACTAATAAATACATGAAAAAATGTTCAGCATCTTTAGGCATCAGGAAATTGCAAATTAAAACTACATTGAAATTCTATCTCACCTCAGTCATCAAGAAAACAAACAAAAAATCCCCAGTTTTGGAAAACAGGGCTGCTGAATTCCACCTGGTATGGGTGGAATTCAGCAACTCGGGAAATTCTTCAAGGAAACTGAAAATAGAACTATGAGATGGTCCAGCTATATCACTCCAGGCTGTTATTTCCATTACAACACTGAGACCTGAACACCTGCTTCTCCTGCTTCCACCTCCCACGTGCTGGGATTACAGGTGTGCACCACACACCCAGTTTCTGTGGTGCTGGTCCTGGAACCCAGGGCTTCCTGCAAGGTAGGCCAGCATTGAGCCAGATGAGCCGCAACCCCTGCCCAAAACAAAGAATTCTTTTCTCAACTCAATTCATTAAGAGTGCAAGGGTTATGACATGTACTAAATCTGAAGCAAGTTAATTTCATGATATTACCAAAATGTTTAAATAGTGCAATTACTTCTCAAGTTATAGTGGTTGCTCTGTGAAGAACCAAGTGTGAACTACCTGTAGAAACAGCACATTGGAGTATTTGGGAAAGCAGGGAATCATGTATTAGAGGAATGCCTTATGTTCTGCATACTTTACAAGAAAAGTAAAAANCTTACTAACATCTACACATGTGGCACATCTGCCAACATGATTGAGCATATCACTGAAATGTCCCTGTAATGATCATTTCAAGAACTCCACAAACTTGCACACCAGATGCATCTTTAAAAAGGTGGACATGGCATTTCCAATGCAGTAACAATTAAAATGTACAACATTACTGTTCTCTTAAAGCATTTCTAAAGAGATAGAATGGTCTGGACTCATTTAATAAAGTCTACTTTAGAAATTGGAGTGTAGCCAGGTGTGGTGGGAAACATCTCTAATCTCAGCACTCAGGTGCTTGAGGTAGGAGGATTGCAAGTTGCAGGCCAACCTGAGCTACATAGTGAGACTCTGCCTTAAAAAGGGGGGGGTGAGAATGGACGGGTATGTTGAGTCCATGGCCATTTGCTAAAGATACCTGACCCACTACCATTCTGGGTAAATTAATCCTTTCAGTTAAATAAACACACAAAAACCCCTCATGCTTTTTAGCATTTCCACTAGAAACACTAATTTACTGGGATATTTATGAAAAAAAAAACAGAAAAATGTATATTATGTGATGTGTTGTCAAAGTAGTGTCTAATTCTGATCAGTGAAAGGAAAAAGTTGTTCCCATTGGGAACAGCAATACATACAAGACTTTTCTGTTACAGCATCATAATGTCCAAGAAACCACTTGTAGTTTGATTTCCATTTCGCTGATGATCAAAGGTGTTGATCTTGCTCTCATGCCCACGTCAGCCATTTGTGCACCTTCTTTGAAAACTTATCTGTTCATCTCCTTTGCTAATTTGGAAATTGGATTATTTGCCTTTTTATTGTTGAGATATAAGAGCTTTTTATATATTACANATTTTTTTGCTAGATAAGTGATTTGCAGGCTTTTCCTCCCAGTCTGTGAGTTGTCTTTTACTTTCTTTATTGCATCCATTGACACACCCATTTCCCCCTTTAAATTCTGTAATTCCTATTTACAAATTTTTCTTGTAATAAGTGTACTTTCGATATTATAGCTAAGAATCCATTGCTTAATCCAAGGTCTATATTTACACCTATGTTTTCTCCTAAGAAGCCTGTCCTAGCTTCATCTATTTCCGCAATGAACACCATGACCAAAAGCAACTTAGGGAGGAAAGGGTTTATTTCATCTTACAGCTTACAGTCCATCATGAAGGGAAGCCAGACCAGGAACTCAAAGCAGGAACACAGAAGCATAAATGAAGCAGAGGAGAGAGTAATGCTTCATGGTGTGTTCAGGCTGATTGTATATAAACCCCAGGACCACCTGCCGCTGTGGGCGTGGCCTCCCACATCAATTATTAATCAAGAAAATGCCTCCACAGACTTGCCTGCAGGCCACTCTGAAGGAAGCGTTTTCTAAATTGGAGTTCCTATACCACTAGCTTGTTTAAAATGAAAAACCAGCTGATACAAAACCCATACTGAGTTCTTCGTTCCTGTTTTACCATTAATAAAGCTCATATTTGAAAGNTATCAGCTCATGAGTCTGTTTCCAATTTGGAAGAAGAAGCCNGAAGTAGTGAGGGAGGTGAGAAACAGAGTTGTCCAACACTCTGATACCTGTACTTGGAGAGGTTCCAGGTGTAAAGTGGGTTCAACACTTCTGGTTTCCACTTACAAGAAGCCTACTAAGCGAGTAGCTCCATCCTGCCATATGGGCACACTCAGGTCCTTAGAAGTTACTTCGTTTTTAAGATGAGGTTACAGTCCTTGAAATCACTGGCTATCCTTCTCATTGACTGAAGGGACTCTAGCCAGCCTGAGCATGGCAAACATGGCTCTGACAGGCCTTGCCCTTCCCCTGTTCTTTCTGCCTTGCTAAACTGTTTGATTACATTCCTAAAGCTAGCCACCAAGGTCTATTCCCATATTTGGCCACTTCCTCCTCCTGAGGCTGATCACCAAGGTCCAGCTATCAAAGTATTGAAGTCCAGCAATCAAAAGCTTGCTCTGGCTCACCTAATTAACATGCCCAATTAAAATTAAACTTTATCCTAATATGAGGTTTCCCCTTTTATCTTTATAAACCACCATTTTCCTATGGNCCACATCTGTCTCCCTCTATCCAGAGGCAGTCCTTTGTCTTTGTCCCCCCTCCAGGACAAACATCCCTTCCCCCTTTCCCTTGTTCCCTTCCCCTTCTCCCTCATCCTCTATCTCCTATCTTTGTNTCTTATTACCTGCCCTTTGTCCTTCTGGGGTAAATAAATTTCCTTTGTGCTGAGAATTTAGTCTTGAGGAGACCTGAGCCAATACCGATCCTTTCATTGACTTCTTTAAAAATTTTTTTATTGCTTTGTGTGTGTGTATGTGTGTGTGTGTATGTGTGTGTTGTGTATGTGTGTTTTGTATGTGTGTGTGTATGTGTGTATTGTGTATGTGTGTGTTTTGTGTGTGTGTGTGTGTGTGTGTGTATGTGTGGTGGTGGTATGTGTATGTGTGTGTGTGTATGTGTATGTGTGTGACAGATTTTCCTGTGTAGATGCCACGTACATTTCCACTAACTCCAGAAAGGGAGCCCATAACAGATCAAAGTAGTGACTGCACCACTGTCCAATCTGGTGAACACTGAGTTGAACTAGGCTGCAGTTACTAACTGGAGTGTGGGTGAGGGGCTACTAACAAGGAGCAGGGCTAACTCAAAAACAGCTGCTTCAGCACAAAGCCTACCCCAGCAAGGATGAGGACTCCCCCAAACTGCAACCTTGGAGCTCTCCAAGCAGCTTGCAGGCTGCTTCNCAATCTGAACAGCTAGCTCTTCCCACCATCTGAGGGTCAGTCTCTACTTCCACCAACGGTTATCTCCCTTTCATACTGTGGGGTAGCAACCTTCATGACTCTTCCAAGCTTCTGTACTCCCTGACCTTTGGCTTACCACCTGAGGCTGCAGGAGGAAATGGTTCAATTTGGAGGGAATGTTGCAATTCTGAGAACCATGTCTTATGACAACATGAGTGCTGGTGTGCTTGCTCTTGTATACTTGTGGAGGCCAACACCGACATCCAGTATCTTCCGTCACAGACCACCTTATTATTGTTGTTGTTGTTGTTATTATTATTATTTTGAGGCAGAGTCTGTTGCTAGTCTGGAGCTCTGTTTCAGCTAGATTGACGGGTGAGTGAGCTCATCTTTGTCCCCCAGCCCTAGGGTTACAGATACACACTGCTACACCCAGCTCTTGCCGTGGGTTCTGAGTGTCAAAACTGAAGTCTTCCTGCTTTAATGTAGCAAACACTTTAACCACTGACACATCTCCCCAGGCCCTCATTTACTTTTAACCAATTTCAAACATCTTTCACAATAATACATAACTGAAACCACTCCAGCCCAAATCACTGGAGGTTTTTAGTTTGGGTTGTGCAATAAACTCTCTTTTAAACCTGGTCTAGATGTTCAGAATTTTCACTTCTTAGCAGCTGCTGATCCTGCTGCCCATTCTTTCTTCTTCAAGGTCCCCTTCTAATGGTTTCCTTGCCGTGGGCTTGCTGAGGTGCTGGCAAGGGTGTCTTAGTGTGGACTTGCCTGGATTTTGTTTTTGATTTCAACCCAATGGGTTGTCAGAGAGCAATATTATCCAGAACTGTAGACAGGGGTCTTCTAATTCCACATCCTCAGAAGAAGCAACTCCTTCAGGCTTAGACTTCTATGTCTCCACTGGTGCTTTACATCTCTATCTGTTTATCAAATGGACCTCAAACTCTGTTTATTCAAAACTACACAATGTTTTTCTTTTAATAATTTGTTTCCTGTTCAGATCTATGACTCAAGAACTTTGGTGCTATCCTCTGCTCCTTTGTTATCCNTAATTCCATCATGGCTGGCACTTGCTGACATTAGCTTCCAAATATGCTGTGAATGAATCCAGCCCTGTTACCTTGTTACTCAACTGCTGGTGTCTTAGTTCTTGTCTGGAATGGATTGTCTTTTTCTGTTCCTTTTCCAGATCTTTCTTCTTCTTTTCACTTGGATTTAAAAATGCATGTTGAATTAAAAAAATTATATTTTATCACATTTGAACTAGGAGTATACTTTTGAGTTGATATGATGCCACTTGCTAGCAGCTAGGAAGCTATCCTTACATTCTGACTGTTACCTACTTGCACAAACTTGGGTGTTATTTAAGGTGACATGAATGGACATTTACAATTCCTTGATGTTTCCTTAAACAATCATTGAAGCTCCATCTGGAGAAGAAGTATGAGTCCTATTGCTGTGTAGTAAACTTCTATTAACACCTTCTGACATAGCATCAAAGCAGAGAGGAGCACATGATGTGGAAGAAAATTCCACAGACGATGCAGGAGACAACAAGGTGAGGTGTTGTGTTAGGCCATGGAGTGGGTGAGGTGGGGAGAAGTAGAAGCCCCCCTGTCTTTGAGCTGTTTTTTCTAGTATATAACAATTATACATAATAGTGAGTTTTATCATGCTTTGTACTTGTATATATTGCATTTTGACCATATTCATCCCATTACACTTTCTTTTCCCAATTCTCTCCCATTGATCTCCTTCCTATTTTTCCTTTATTCATTTTTCTTCCTCCTCCTCTTCATCTTTCCAAAAGACTTCCTCTCAGAAACACTAAGTCAATCCATGTCCCCAGAGACTCTTGAACCTAAATTTTTGTAAGTTTGGCTTTTGCTTGTATGTTTTTTAAAAAAATTAGCAACGATCTCAAATGTTCCGAAAGATGTGGTACTCTAGATAGGTGAACATTTCCTTGACGGAATTGTGTTCTTCATCTCTCGTGGGCAGATATGCTAAGTGTACCCCAATCGCCAACAGCTACATAGTAGTTCTTTCCCTGCACTTGCTCTGTTCAGGTTATTGGCAGAACACTGTGTTATTCCCCCTGATCAAGAATAAGACCACTACCACAGTTTAAAGCCAAATGTGACGCAAGCTTTAGTTAAATACTGGCCAGGTGGATGGGCTATGTCCAGGTCCATACCCAGGCTTCTGGGAAATGGCCTAGAATCACAGTTTGTAACCAGTTAAGAAGGAAAACCCATAATTCATTGCACTTCCTATTAGGTCCAATCAGGGGCAAGCATACATCCTGAAATATTTCCTGCCTGTGAACCTCCCGCCCACATGTAATCAAGCACATCTGGTGCAGATGTGTCAAGCAAACTTGTTTAGGGGAGTGAAGAACATGTGGCTTGTTATCTCCCGTAAACAATAGCCTCCATCATTTCAGGAACTATCTGTCCTTGGGCAAGGGGCTTGCAGATCAGAGGCCTTTTTGTTTCATGGATCTCTTAGGCACAGTAATTAAAACTTAAAAATGTAACTTTGATTCTCACAGCCATCTACCCCATAATTTCATCACATAGCATAAGAAATGTAGGTGCTACTTTCCTAACCATGGGAAGAGATGTATTTTAAAATATGCAATTCTTTTAAATATTTCCTCATTTTTTACCTTTATCCAATCTATACCCTTCCCCCACAGTGACTATTGTCTAAGTCAGAGTGACTCTTATTGCTTCCTGTTCAGCTGAATCAACACTTCCGGAGGCTGTGACTAATAAATGCCATAGCCCATGGTTATACCTGAGTTTCAAAAATCCTGGTTAGTGTTGAGTACATAATTATAAGTGCTCATGCTTATACAATGAGTAAGTTGATTTGAGCTATGTCTATAAGTTGCACTGAGAGAGAGGGGGGGGAGGTTAGATGAGTAATGATTTTTAACTTAGTTGTTTTTTAAACATATACTGGCTGACTACTTAATATTCTGAGGTCATGACATTGTGAAGAATTTAGTTTTTAAGTCTAGGGATACAGTTCAGTGGTAGTGTGAAGCATGCATGAGGCTCTAGGTTCAATTAATTGTTAACCCTGCAGAAATGAGGAGCAAGTGGTGGGCAGAGGGAAAGAAGGGGGAGGAGGAGGAGGAGGGGAAAGAGAAGGAAGGAGAGGAAGGGCAGAAGGAGGAGGTTAACTTGGCTTGTAGAATCCTGTGCTTTGCTTCCCTACTCTGTTCATGATTCACAATAATGATATCTTGGTTCTTAGTTTCCTTTCCTGTTGTCATGATAATATATTTCACAAAAACAAGTTGAGGGAGAAAGGATTTATTTTAGCTCACAGTTTAAGGTACAGTCCATTATGGTGGGGAAGTCAAGGCAGCCTAGAGCTGGTTACACCATGTCCAGTCAGAAATGAGCAATGAGTGCATGTGGCCCAGCTCTGTCTCTCCACTTGTGAAGTCCAGAATCCCATTCTGGGAATGTACAACACACAGTGGCTGGGTCTTTCCATCTCAATTAATGTAATCAAGATAATCCCCCATAGGCGGGCCCAGAGGCCTGTCTCCTAGGAGATACTAGGTTCTGTCCATCTTATGAACACTAAGCACCACAAATGGGAAAGATATAATCTGTGAAAGGCAATCTAACACATACGATGTTACTGAACATTCTCTTGTTGTTCAGTTACCATGGAGAGCAGTTCATCTCCAAGAGAAATCCTTCATAGTTGCAAATTCAAATGAGGGTCTCCTACAGGCCTGTCACTCTATATGTCATAGGTACTTTGAATCTTTTCTGGGAAGAGTTTTCATCAAGGAAAAGCAAATTGCTGGGCATAGTGGTACAAGCCTTTAATCCCAGCACTCAGGAGGCAGAAGCAGGCAGATCTCTGAGTTCAAGTCCAGCTTCGTATACATAGCAAGCTCTAAGCTAGCCAGGGCTACATAGTAAGGCCCAGTCTCAAACAACAACAACAAAAGCCAGAAAGAAAAAAGGAAATTGTATATTACTTTAGTTGTTCTAACTTGACTGACAGTTGTGTCCATAAAACTCACTTCTCTTGGNTTGGTGCCCATCCATTCCAAGGAGGATTGGCCATTCAGAGGAGACCCATGGCTTACCACAGAATCTAAAGAATACTAAAGAATCTGTTGTCTTCTTAAGGTCTCAGCCACATATTTGGAAAATGTGGTCTCAGACTTTGGCTTTCAGTTCCCCATAAGCCTTTGGTTCTTGGTCCCTGATTTCTGGCTTCAACAGTCAATTGAATCTTTCTTATAAAAACAAAAATGAATAAACCAGCCAAACAAACAAAAAACTTACCAATGGTTTAATTGCCAAATACAACAGACCATTTTCTGTCCTTTTGTTTTCTGGGGATTTTCTTGTAACTCGGCAGAGCCAACAATCTGCCTGAGACGTCTCTGGTGGTTTTTCTCATGTGCCTGTGTTTCTGTCTTAGTTTCTTCTCACTCCCGTGTCCTCTATTAGATTGGATTATTTTCAGCAGCGTACTTTCACACTCTATCTTCTATCAAGTTAAAGAACACTCTGTCCCTGATGTGTGCAGTCACCATTACAGACCACTGGCTTCCTTATTTGGTTGTCAGATTCTGAGGAAGGACATAGCACTTTGCACCTCTTTGTTGCTCAGTCACAGGAAAGGCTTGGGCCCTNTAAGTTTAGTGAAGGGACCTTCTGGGGATGCACCTTCCTCATTGCTTTTAACTTTTCACTTCCTTCATGACACTCCTTCTTTGGTTTGTACTGACATGACTCCTTCCTGGTCTCCTCTTGCTGTTTGTACATTCTTTGAGGGGCTTCTCTGGTTCCATGTTAACTAATGAAACACAAGTGACTCCCATCATCTTGGGCCTTTCCCCTCTCACCCATGAGTAATGGGAGATTAAACTCACTTTGTCATGCTCTAACTGCAGGGGACCAGTGTGTGACCTACAGAGGTCTGACTCTTTACTTGGCTACATTTCCTACACAGTGTTGACTTTGTTTATCAGTTTTGTGCCAACTTTGGGAAACTTGCCTGGAATAGATATAGAGATGTCTTTCATGGAAAACCCTTTCTTTGATGCAAAACTTGACTGCATTTTCCATCCAGTGGCCACATCATTTATGTTTATCTCCCCTCCTAATTCCCAGGGCTTCTTTTCTCCTCGGGGCTCCTAGGGACTGACTTGAAAACAAAATCTTCCTTTTTTCTAGAGCAAATATAGATATCAGGCCTCTAAGTCATGACATTTGATCTCTTGGGTAGGTGCATGAGGTGTAAGAAGAAACATGTTTGTCCTTCTGGAGAGTCAGTTACCATTCCCGTTATGCCAAGTGGTAACTAACCAGAACCTCACTGAACCAGTAACAGGTCAGAATCCTAAATGTGATCATATGCTCCTTGACTCTTTTGCTCAGCCAATACTGTTGGTTCTACTGTTTAAATATACACTAAAAGGACCTTTTCTCTTCATGTTTTCACTGTCATCATCTTTACTTGCATCTTTTTTTCCTTTGTCTCTGTCATTTCTGCTAATATGGCTTCCTTCCATTTGTCTTCCACACTATTGTCAGAAGTATCATTTAACCAGTGGTCTTGTTATATTTATTTTGTACTTAAAAAACCATTTGATGGATTTTTGTTTTTTGTTTTTGCTTACTCATTATTTTTAACCCACAGATTCCAGTTAGTGCTGCCCATATGTACTGGTGCATTGGGAACTCCCATAGGAGAGTGACTCTCCCTTCCCTAGCAGCCATCAATTGCCAATAGCTCATCAGCTAGGGGTGGGACCTCATGAACCCTTCCTCCTTTCATGGTAGAATTATTAATTGGCTTGATCTTGTACAGGTCTTGTACAGGTAACCCCATATAAATTCCTGATGCTAGTCTGTGGTGATATTTTATTTGTGTACCCTAATAAAGCTTATCTGGGGATCAGAGGAAAAAGCCAGCCACTATATTAAACATAGATGTTAGACAGTAGTAGCACACNCCTTTAATCCTAGCATTTGGGAAACAGAAATCCATCTGGATCTCTGTGAGTTCAAGGCAACACTGGGAACAGAGCCAGGCGTGGTGGCACATGCCTTTAATCCCAGCACTAGTTAACCATAGAGGTCTGGAGGTCTATACAGACAGATAGGAAGTGATAGAGCTGGACAGAAAGAAGAAAGTGATGTAGCTGGGTAGAGAGAGAGGAAGTAAGATGGCAGGGCACAGAAAGGTATATAGACATGCATATACAGGAAGTAGCTATCTCTTCCTAGTGGTAAGAATGTGGCTGGCTTCTTTCTGCTTTTCTGATCTCTCAGATTTCACCCCAATATCTGGCTCCAGGTTTTTTTTATTAATAAGACCTTTTAGGATTCGTGTTACAGTAGTCTTAAGTCAGATTCATTAGTTTATAAACTGGTTTGTTTTTTTTCTTTTCAAGGTTACAATGTAATTACATCATTTCTCTCTTCCCTTTTCTCCTCTGAACCCCCCAAATACCCCTCCTTGCTCTTTTTATGGCCTCTTTTTTCACTGATTGCTGTTATGTGTATATATATATATATATATATATATATATATATATACTGCCAAATATAACAGTGTTTATAATATTATATATGTAAAACATTATAGTCATCCCTGGAAACATACATATATACATATACATATACATGTATGTTTCCAAGGATGACTATTTGGTATTGGTGTGTTCTTCCCTGAGGAAGACTTATTTTTCCCATTCTCAGCTGTTGTGGTTTGAAAGAAAATGGCCCTCAAAGGGAGTGGCACTAATGGGAGGTGTGGCCTTGTTGGAGTAGGTGTGGTCTTATTGGAGGAAGTGTGTCACTGTGGAGGCAGGTTTTGAGGTCNCCCAAGCCATGCCCAGTGAGACAGACCACTTCCTGTTGCCTGTGAGTCAAGATGTAAGAACTCTCAGCTCCTTCTCTAGCACCATGTCTGCTTGCATGCTGCCGTGCTTCCCACCATGATGATAATGGACTAAACCTCTGAATTTTAAATGAGCCACCCTAATAAAATGTTTTCTTTTCTAAAAGTTGCTATGGTCATGATGTCTCTTCACAGCAATACAAACCCTAACTAAGACATTAGCATTCTTAGGTTGACTGTAGTTCTTTGCCTAGGGTTAGGGCCCTATGAGAGCTCCTCCTTTCATGTTAGCATGTCTATTGGTGTCATTCTCACTCAGGTCATATTTGGGCAACCATGTTAATGTGACTTCACAGTCTAGAAGCAAACTTCCTGATCCTCTGGTTCTTCACTAGCCCTGGGTATTTGTCTAGGTTTTCATTGCCAGATATGACTTCCTTTTTGCTACGGAGGTTTTNAGCCTAATTAGAGAACTGCTGGTTACTGCCAATGTATGCATGCCACTACTGCACCCTTAAGGTTATGGTACCATGCTGATTGTTGTTGTAGTTCATAGGCATCATAGCTGTGTCTGACTGTTGGTTTCTTCCCTTGTTTGGAAGCTTCTTGTCCTATGAAAGCTAGTCCTCAGGTAGGAGGCATTGAGGTCAGTTTCAGCTTAGAGGCCTCTGAGTCCCATGTTTGAAGTGTATGGTGTCTTCAGCAATAGGGACTTACATTCCACCTCTTGGGGGCAACTAAGGGCAATAGCAGTAGCCTATAATGTTTGGGGGATCTCTTGGACAACCCAGACCCACAACTCAGACAAGGGCTTCTCATGCCTGGTGTCGGGGCTTTTGTTATATGGTCTTTGGCTCTTGGAGAGAGCATTGTCATCCCAGATAAAAAAATTTTGTTTAACCTATATATGCATATTTATATAGAGACTTATGTGTAATATAGTTTTTTGGTAAATAGTTAATAGTATGATTCCTTNTGACTTTCCAGACATCCTTACTGCTATTTCACTCTTCTCTCTCTGTATTTGTTGACCTCATCCCTCTCTAATTAGAGCTTCCTCTTCCCACTTTCTTGATCATTTGTACCCTACTACCNCCCTCTCATTGCTTCCCCACCTCTTACCATGGCAATGGTCCCTNTGTACTTTACTGGTTTTTGCAGTTATTCTAGAATATATACTCACACCCAAAGATTTGGAGGTAGGAGCCTATGATGAGCGAGAATATTCAACAGTTATCTTTATGGGCCTGGATTACCTCACTTAATATGATCTATTTCAGTTTCATCCATTTACCAGGCTGGACCCTAGAGTAGGAGGTGGGAGCTGATTTCTTTTAAATTGAAAACTTATGGAGCTTTTTCTGTTTCCGCTTTTACAATAATTGTCAAAAAACTATACTTCAAAACTCAGCAGTTAGAATATCATGTACTTTCTCATAGAAAGAAGAAAGAAAAGCAAATGGAATCAATAGCCTATCACAAAATTCACCTAGCAAAACTGTAAGAGGCAGGAAACAGGGTCAAGTACGACACACAGACAAGGCAGCCTCAGTCAGCAAAAGGAATATCTAGGCTCAAAACTGAAACTGAAGTACAAAATGAGCCACTAGTAATCTAACACTGTGAACACATGTGTAAGGAAACAAAGAGCAAAGCTCTTCTTGGTGACCTCAGACGTTATTGGACATGTGCAGCAGAGGCAGAGAAAGGAAGCAATTGAGTTGCACAGTGTTTGGTTTCTGCTGCATTGCATGTGGTTTCACACTCTACAACCAGCGCATAAATGACAAGGCCAGAATTTCTCTACCTGATGGTTGGCGATCCCCACAGTGGGGTGTGCTTGGGTCTCCTCACCAGTGACGGTACAATGATCTGGAGATGGCCTCACCAACTGCACAAATTTCACACTTAACTCAGTTATAGGAATTTATTAGAAGAAAGTTAAGGGAACCTCATGGATGAAATGATGTCTACGCCCCTCCTCCCATAATATTTGGTCAAAGAGTAGAAACATACAGAGTGGCCCCCTGAGGACCTCTCAGTTTGAATGCACCAAGGAGGGTAAGTCATGCTTTGGCCAGTGCACCTGTGGTCTGAAAAGAAAACAAGAAAGAGGAAAAATTGCCAAGAGATGTGTTTCTCATCTGTTTTATGAAAAACTATTTCTACTCAGCTCATTGATGTTTTGACCAAGTGATTCTTTTGATTGCAGAAAAGGTCTGATTGACAGGGTGGTTCAGAAGTGGCTCCTCATTTCCTTCTACATTTACACTCACCTGACAGAGCACCCTGACCCTCCTATCTACAGTGTGTGTTTATGTCAGCTTAGTGTAAGAGCAACAAAGAGTGAATGCTAGTCAAGAAACTCTAAGTTCTTACTGTACAGTGTCGCTATACTGACTGGAAAGCATTGTTTACCAGACATGCATTAGAAAGCTCTGTGTTCAGCTTTCAACCAACACAACTACTGGGTCTGAAGTTTAAAATGTACTCAGGAGGAGAAATCTGTAACACATGTGTGACTTAAAGCCAGGAGGATGGCATGTACAGGAAGGGGAACATCTACCCTTAAACAATTTTGCTTTACTATTGTTGAGAATAAAATAGAACTTCTATTTTAATGAGATTAAACTAACTCCATATGTACTAGGTAAAAGTGACATCTCCACAGTGTAATTCCAAATTAAATTCAAGAATACTACCTTACTACCTGTATCAGACAGTGTGTACATATAATCTCTCATTCTTGCAACCTCACATTTAAGATTTGACTGTGATGTGTGTCTACAAGTGTATGTGCTGTGCTGTGTGTGTGTGTGTGTGTGTGTGTGTGTGTGTGTGTGTGTGTGATGTACATGGAGCTCCCTTAGAGCTGGAGTTACAAGCAGTTCTGAGCTGCCCAACATAGCCTCTGGGAATTGAGCTTGTCTCCTCTAGAAAAGCAGCCAGCACTCCTCACTTCTAAGCCATCTCTTCTGGCCCCTATGATGCATTTTTGAAATTATACTTGACAATTCAGTTTTGAAAATCATGAGATTATATTTAACCCTTTAAAAATTAAGAAATCATGGCGTCTATTAACTGAAATATCAGTAAAAAGAATTTCTAGAAGCAAACATCCGAAGAAAAAGGGCATGTAAGAAAAACTACTTGCAACAAAATTTCAAAAGTGCAGAAGCAAATAGTGAAGACAGGAAGACCAGACAAGGTTTACACTTGAGAATAAAATAGAACTTCTATTTTAATGAGATTAAACTAACTCCATATGTACTAGGTAAAAGTGACATCTCCTGCACACGAGGGGTGCTCGTGTGCAGGTGAGTCTGCACAGAACCTCTGAGAGGTCTAGATAGTGGATCTGAAAGTGGATTGTGTTACACTGCAAAGTGAAAATCAATCAGTCCCTAGGGTCTGATCTCATGTTGCTTACCAGGTAATGATTGTCTTCCAGGCAGCAGGTGGAGGTGACACTCCGATCAGAAGGGCATTGGCCTTAGTTGGTATACAGCTGTGGGTAGTGCTGTATACATTGGTATACAGCTGTGGGTAGTGCTGCCCTGACAATATAATTCTATGTGTGAAATGGGTAGAATCCTTCCTGTCTGCAGCCTGACTTCCCCAAAACAGCAGAAAGAAAGTCATGGCAGGTATGTAGACTTATATTAGTCAGGGTTCTCTAGAGGAACAGAACTTGCAGAATGGATACACACACACACACACACACACACACACACACACACACACA
>LZPO01044528.1:81497-95741 GCA_001675575.1 Neotoma lepida | reverse complement strand
ACACACACACACACACACACACACACACACACACACACACATACACTTAAAGGATGTTTTACAGGCTGTGGTCCAGCTAGTCTAACAATAACTATCTACCAATGCAAGGTCCAAGAATCCAGTAGTTGTTCAATCCATAAGGCTCAATGTTTCAGCTGGTATTCAGTATACACTGGAATCCCAAAGAAGTAGGCTCTAATGCCAGTGAAAGAATGGATTTGCCAGCGAGAGTCAGAGCAAGTAGGCAGAGATAGAAAGAGAGCTTCCTTCTTCTGTATCTTTTGTATAGGCTACCAGCAAAAGGTGTGGCCCACATTAAAGGTATATCTTCCGACTTCAAAGATCCAGATTAGAAGTGGGTCTTCCCACTTCAAATAATTCACTTAAGAAAAAAATTCCCTCACAGTTATGCCCAGTCTTTTGGGTTTTAGTTCATTCCAGATGTAGTCCAGTTGAGAACTAAGAACAGCTATCACAAGACTCCAAACAGGGTTGTGAAGACTACTTTTCTGGGGACTGATCAAAGT
Source organism: Neotoma lepida (assembly GCA_001675575.1). NCBI lineage: Eukaryota > Metazoa > Chordata > Mammalia > Rodentia > Cricetidae > Neotoma > Neotoma lepida. The sequence continues at coordinate 95,214 of LZPO01044528.1, read as the reverse complement.
AAAAGAAAAACCAACACATGCTTTGGGATTTTCAACAGTGGCAGTGTCCCTATCTACTAAGTGAAACTCACAAGCCCTATCTGCTCATCACTCATTTATTGGGCTTCATTCTCCAGTATGAACAAAAACAGAGAAAAGTGACACAGANCTTGTAACATAGAAGGAAAAAAATCAAGAGTAACTTGAAGGGTGCACAGCNAGGGCAGGGGGTAGGTAAAACCCAGAAAAATTAAAACAAATTTGAGCGATAAGAGAAGATAAAGTATGTATGGGATTAAGCATTCAGGAAATAACCACAAATGAGAGATGTGGATAACTTAACAGAAGAGTTAGATGATAAAGATGAAGAGATCTTTTAAAATAAAAAAAAAACCCACTAGAGATGAGAGAAAGAGTAAATGGGAAAATTAGCCAAAGGAAAGGAGTTTCAGAAGCAGAAGCAAGAAGACAGGGTAGGACAAGATTCCTGGAAGAATGTGGAAGGCTAGCGGGAGATGGAGCATGCTAAATAGTCATTTTCAGACCTCTGAGAACAAGTACAAATGGGGAAAATGGTAATACTCAGAGAAGCTCAGAAATCAGAGTGGCATTAGGTTTCTCAAGTGTGGTAGTAGAAGCTTTAGGAAATGTGGGTGTGGGGCAGCTTCAGAGATGGCCAAGCAGTGAGGCCTGATTGCTGAGAGAAGACTGAGCAGCCTNNTATGCGTCTTCTTGGTCCTCTCATAAGAAGCTTGGAAGTTGCCCTAACAAGTTAGTAAACTGAAAGCTCAATGGCTGTCCTTAGTGCTATAAAATATGTGAGGTCATAGTTCTGTCCTTCATGCTATAAGATATGTGGGGTCATAGATCTGTCCCTAGAGTTATAAAAGATGGAGGTCATAGTTCTATCCTTAGAGCTATAAGAGATGGAGGTCATAGTTCTGTCCTTAGAGCTATAAGATATGTGAGGTCATAGTTTTGTCCTTAGTGCTATAAGATATGTGAGGTCATAGTTTTGTCCTTAGTGCTATAAGATATGTGAGGTCACAGTTCTGTCTGTAGAGCTATAAGATTGATGGGTGATGTTTGGTATGCTGTGAAAATGTGTTGCTCTGATTGGTTGATAAATAAAGCTGTTTGGCCAATGGTGAGGCAGAATAAGGTTAGGTGGGAAATTCTAACTGGAGAGAGAGGAGAAGAAAGCAGAGCTGGGCAGACATCATTCTGCCATCTAGAAAACAGCATGTAACGGCACACAGGTAAAGCCATGAAACACGTGGTGACATAGATTTATAAAATTGGGTTAATTTAAGATAAAAGAGCTAGCTAATGGGAAGCCTGAGCCATTAGGCCATAAGTTTGTAAATGATATAAGCCTCTGTGTGTTTACTCTGTGTGTCTGAGTGGCCGTGGGAGCCCAGGTGGGACACAGAAAAAGTTTTTCTTACAAATGGCACCCATATGTGGTGGTAAGACTTTCCACCTAAAACTTGAGAGAACTTAAAAGAAAATTCTAAAATTAAACTAAGAACAGCTTTCTACTTCATGTCTTGTGTGGGCTAAGATATAGAGACACCAGGGTACAGAGATGCTGTGGTGTGCAGATTTGAGCTACACTATGGTAGGTTCAAGGAATGCAGGCTTGAGCAAAACAGCATGGCAGATTCCTGCTGCGGGACACAGTGGCATCTGCAAGCTGCACAGGGCACTGCATGATGNATTTAACTTTCACTCATACAGACAAAAAGGTTTATGGGCCAGCTGCATGCTATCCTGATGNCAGCATGGACCCCAGAGTTGGTGGGCAAGCGTGACTGTCCTGGGTAACCCCACCATGTTGAAAAGCTGAGGTGGGTGGAGTCAGCAGCCAAGGCTGCTGGTCCTAGNGACATAGTTTAGCAGTTTAAAATCTCTCCTGACTAGAAAAGGATTATAGATTCAAATTAAGANAGATTCAGATTAAATAAACCTCTAAATGGTTTACATTGTGTGAAAAAATGTACATAGGCTTAAAGAGAGAAAAAAAGAAATATATACAATTATATAAAGAAATAGATAGTTTTAAAAAATAAAGTCTTTAAAGAGACAGTAAAATAATATAATAAGCCATGTAAAGATGGACATTACATAAAAAATCTGGATTGTGTTTTCTTTGGGAATTTTAAACTACAGAGAGACATTTGATTGTAAAAGCTGCTGAGATAAATCAATATATATATTTTAAAGGTATCNTGATTTCAAAATTTATGTCTAAGGATACTTTACTTTGGAAAGGAAGCTCTGCTTTTGTTTCAACAGAAAACAAGAGGCTATGGATTTGTTCCAGGTTAAGATGGATCAAATTTGATCAAGCCAGACCTCCTGAACCTTGACAGATGGTACCTATCAACAAAGGTTATAGCTGGTCCTCCTGGGACTTGGTCAGTATTTCAAATTTTCTCAAGATTCTCATAAGATTGCCAGCGTCCTCATCCAGCAGGAAGTAGTATGAGAAACTATGCCCACATTCCCAAAAAATAGACTATGGATGTTTGTCTTTGTTTAGATTGTTGGTTGCGAATTGTTATTGATCATAGTCAATCTTTTTCTTAAAAAAGGGGAATAGGATATAAAAATGTAGGATATAGATATGATAGGATAAAAGGGTGGATTGTTGAACTACTTTTAAAGAGTAACAATTTGTTTAAAATGTTTTATATTGATATGGATTTTAGTTTATTGACACAAATTTAAAGTTAATTCTGTTATACTATATATATATATATATATATGCTTCTACTCTTGTTTAAGGTATTATGTTTGTTTAACTCATTTAAATTGTAATGGATAATTAAAAAATACAGATTAATAATTAGTCTTCTATGATAGTCAAACTTATAGTCATGTTAGTTAAGTTTTCTAGATACACATAGATACATTTCAATTAGGTAGGTAATCTTCAAACACTTCAAAGACCTACAGAATATGGCATTTAAATGTTTTAAAAACTTTCTGGACAGTGAGACAAGTCTGCTCCTGGCAACAATGATTTACTTCAAAGAGAAAGATGGGCATTGAAGACACTCCATATGGAGTTTATCTTCTTGGCAAAAATAGTCATTTGGACAAGAAATGTTCTTGCTTGGACTGCTTGAAAAAATGTCATATCGACTGGACATGCAGGACCCATCGAAAGGTGACCACTGAACTTTGCAAGACGAGATGGTCCTTCAGGTTCCTGCTTTGCAGAGGAAACTGCCAGACATTCTACAGGACACAAAGAAAAATGACTGAGAAACTCTGGGCCTATAGGTTGAAGATGGACGCCCCCAATGATACAGATACAAACTTTGGGTGACACGTCCAGGCAGACAGCTATCTCTGTAATTCTAGATTTTTGGAAGTTGCTTACAATGCTCTTCCTGTTTACTTAGGTAGTATTATATCCTTCTGAGGTCTTTGATATAGTTGAAGACTAGATAGTTATAATTATAGTTTTCCTTAATTATAATATAATATAAATTAGATATGAANCTTTAGACTCACAAACATAGGATAGATAAAATATTTTCTTTAATTTTGCCAAATACAAATAGATATTGTAACTGTAATTCTTGCTAGATAACTGTTTTCAAATAAATGAGAGGATAACTATTGTTGGGATGTACATAACTTCAATTATGAACTTTATTTGTTTAATCATTTTTATTTTAGCATTAAGAAGGTTGGTCAATTTGAGTGCTAAGATAAAAGTTTTAGAAAAAACAGTTAGAAGGAATTATAGAGAAATTCAGACTCAGACAGAAGAATTTAAAGGTGAACTTAGCTCGGGATTGAATTATACGGTTACAGACAAACAGCCTCAGACTATGAGACAGCAGACATTAATTTACCCTGTAACCTTACAAGAACTGCCAGATGCTCATATTCAAGCTAATTGGGCTCCAACACAAATGCTAGGTTTAAGGAGATTTAAAGAAGCTATAGTATCATATGGCATGCATTCTCTATTTGTAAAGCATATGTTAAACTCGTGGTCAACTTGTAATAGAATTATCCCTCAAGATCGGAAAGAATTCGCTGCTGCTGTACTAGAACCCAATAAAAATTTACAATGGCAAATTTGGTTTTATGTAATTTTACTATGTTGAAGTTAAAACCTTCCTTTTAAATAGGAAGAAAAGGGGAAATGATGGGTGATGTTCGGTATGCTGTGAAAATGTGTTGCTCTGATTGGTTGATAAATAAAGCTGTTTGGCCAATGGTGAGGCAGAATAAGGTTAGGTGGGACATTCTAACTGGGGAGAGAGGAGAAGAAAGTAGAGCTGGGCAGATGCTATTCTGCCATCTAGAAAACAGCATGTGATGGCATACAGGTAAAGCCACAAATTTGTAAATGATATAAGCCTCTGTGTGTTTACTTGGGTCTGAACGGCTACAGGAGCCCAGGCGGGACACAGAAATACTTTTTCTTACATAAGATATGTGAGGCCATAGCTCTGTCCTTAGAACTATAAGATATGTGAGGTCACAGTTCTGTCCTTAGAGCTATAAGAGAGGAGGTCATAGTTTGGGAGACTGGCAGATACAAAAACTCACAATCTACTGGGGCAGGAACCAAGGAACCTGCCTGATTCCATTTTGAAGGCAGGAGCCATTATGCTCTACTGTTAAAAATAAGTTTCTATTTACTCTAAGAGTTCAGTTGCTCTGTTTCCTGAAATCTGACCTTCCCCAACCCATGACCTTGACTTGTTTTTGAGAATACTCTTATCTTCCCCAAACTCTCCTTAATCACATGGTGACCACATGATATTTTTCTTTGAGATTTTCTTTTCCTTATTACCCTATTGTCTCTCTTTTGTAAAACTGCTTGTGATTTTACTCCTTAAAAGGGGCCCAAGAACTGGATTCAGGGCTGCCCTCTTTAACCTGACTTATGAGGCAGTCACTGGCCAGCTCTTGGGTGCACCCCAATAAAAAATAAAGCTTCCTTCAAATTTGGCTCAAATTGTGGTGGTGGTGTTATTCTTGCCACTGGGATTAACATTTTCTGGAAAGCCCCAGCAACATTCAGACCAACCACCCCAATTCTAAACCCCGTCCTTTGCTCTGGAACTCTGGAACTCCAGGGGCCTTGGGGGCTGCCTCAGGAGGCATGTGCCTTGAGACATTCTAAGGCTCCAAGGCTGCCTTCAGTTCATGGATTATTGGGGTGAATTTTCATGCTGAGGAAAGCAGCAAGCATCTCTGGAGCCTCCTGGTGAGTCATAGTCTGGTTCTGTTTTGGGGAATCCCTATCTGGGATGTGGACGGGGTTCAACAAGACCCCAATATTCTCCTGTGCAGTGGAACAATCTTTGTGCACTGTAAATATGTATTATTCTCATTGGTTAATAAAGAGCTGACTGGTCGATAGCTGGCCAGGAGAGATTAAGTGGGAGAGCCAGACTAGGAGAATTCTGGGAAGAAGAAGGGTGGAGTCAGAAGAGTCGCCAAGAGACACAGAGGGAGCAAGACATACTGAAGGACAAGTAAAGCCAGGAGCCTCGGGACAGCACATAGATTAATAGAAATGGGTTAATTTAAGTTGCAAGAGNTAGTTAGTAATAAGCCTGAGCTATTGACTGATCATTTATGATTAATATTAAGTATCTGTGTTTGGTTATTTGGGGATTGGTAGGTGGGAAAGAAAAGTCTGCCTACACTCCCATCCAGGGCAATAAGCTAGATGTTGCATGGCCCACCTGAGGTTCTCGGTCTGGTTTTATGTCCTGTTTGTCTTGTCTTTGTACATCTTGTCTTTGGCTTCATCTTTACTGTCCTCTTTCTGCTGTTTGTACTTTCTGTGTTAATTGGCTTATCTTGGACTTGGGGAAGTATGGGTAATAAGGCTAGCAAGCCTAACAGCCCTCTAACCTGTGTTCTTAAGAATTTTGACAAACTTTATCCCCTATAGTTAAGGAGGATTACGATTAACCTATCACCAAGTGTCACCTCTAGACATCCTGTGAAACTGAATCGCCCACATTTGGGTTNACTGGCCCTCCCAGGGTACTTTTGATTCTCAGAGAGCCTGAGCAGTGGTTAATGTCACCCTCAGTAAGCCCTGCCACCCAGATCAGATTGGATATATCTTGCCTTGGGCTGAAGTAACTTCCAATCTGCCCTCCTGGGTGAAGGTTTGTATCATCCACAACAGGCAAGGAGGCCAAGCCCTAGTTGTTGGCAGATGGACCCTTTGATGGCCTATTGCAGAAACCAATGANCCCCCTCTGAAGACTGTTCTCAGGACTCACAGGAGGAAGAATCCTCCTCCCTCTGTATAATCATCTTTATCCTCTTCTCCCCTCCTAACCCCAACATCCACCTTTGCCACCTCAGTCCCCACCACCAAGGCCTACTCTGCTCCCTGTCTGCACTTACCCCTACCCCACCATCTAGTTCTTCTCTACCTCTGCCTATCCCCTATTCCCTCCCGCTCCTCTGCTCTTCCCTATGTCCCCCTGTCCTTCCTTTCCCCACATCTGCCAGAGAGTCCCATATGGCTCTCCCGACTCCTCCTCCAATTCTCCTTCTGGGGTGGCACCTCCTTCAGTCCTCGCTCCCCTATGGTTATTCCCTGACAATCGTTACCTGTATGTCCCTTTCTCCATCACGGATCTCTACAACTGGAAATACCAGAACACTCTTTCAGCACTAACTCAGATTCCTTAGTTTCTCTAATTGATTCTATCTTTTTCAATCATCTCCTAATGTGGGACGACTGTCAGGATCTATTATGCTGTTAATTATTCTGTTAATCCCATGGATTAACAGAACCAGCATTGCAATGAAGAAACATGATTGTAACTAAAGAATTGCTTGAGGCTGTGTGTGTACAAACCTGGAAGCTAAAACCTCCAGGGATCAGTAGCCTCCATGCTCTCTGCATTTCACCTCCTGCTTTCTACCAGTTTCCAACAGTGACTGTTAGAAAAATACCCCTCATCATCTCCCACCTAAGAGTGAAAACTGACAAATGCTTGTGAGGTCTGGAGTCTGCAGGCACATGCACACCAAAGGTCTGAGGACCGTTAATCAGAGGACTAAGAAGCACTCCCTCCTCTGCCCCATCCAACTCTTTCATTCTAATGGCCTATCTGAAGAAGTTTCACTTACCTTGTATTTCATGTAGGCAATCAAAATAATTTATAAGACATCAAGGGTGAGGGGACTGAAGAGANAGAGAAAGCATGAGGCTGAGACTCAATATGTTGTTGAAATTATGATACAGAGGATTTAAAACAAATACAATTAACATACTAAGGACTCTAATACTAAAAAAGTTTCTTTGAGAAACTTTATTGAAGTAGATTAAGTAGACAGCATGTAAGAGCAGATGGGCAGTGTAAGCAGAAGGGGGATTCTAAGAACAAGGAAGTGTATCTAGAGATCAGAAGCATTGGGTAGACAGGAAGGAGGCCCTTGGTGCGCTTATCTTTAGACTCTGTGTAGCAGAGGAAAGAACTTTGAGTTTGATGATGAATCAATCCAAATGCACAAAGCTGAAAACAAAAGAGAAAACATTCAAGAACAGTGAGTCAGCCAATGTCAGTCACCAAATAACTGCTCTAGAAAACTCAGGGGACATCAAACAGGACAAAGACCTGACAACAGAGCCTAGGCATGTCATACTAAGCAACAGGAAATCCAAGATAAAGTCCTGAAAAAAAAAACAAAAGATTGGGGGGGGGCACAGATAAGAGCGACTCCAGACTTCCCAGAAATCATGCTCACTTTAAGGAAATATTAAGTTGTGAAAAAAAAAACCCAACAACATTACCAAAACAAAAACAAATAACCAAAAATCCCCAAACAAAAATCCAACCAACCAAGCAAAACAAAACAAAACAAAACAAAACAAACAAAAAAAACCTCCTCTATCAACCTAGGAGTCTGTATTCTCTAAAATTATCCATATAAAATGGAGACCTTCTCAGACAAACATAAAATTGAGAGGAACTATTGTTAGCACATCTGCCTGCCAAGAAATATTAAAAGAAGTTTTTAAGGGAAGAACATGGAGAATGAATGGTTGAAGCAAATGTAATATTTTCTTTCTTAATGATTGAGCAGATAGTTTGAAGCAGCAGCAACAAGGCATTNTATATGTGAAGATACGTGTTTGCATAGTTTCCTTTTGCATAAGTGACATGAATGACAGTGATGATGTAAAGGATGGAGAAATCAGGATGCTTTTGTTGCTGTAAGGTTGTGGTACTACCTCTGAAACTGTACTTGTTATATTGTTATTTGAAAGTAGGATTAGATTTGTTGTAAATGTATGTTGACTTCTCCATAGAAACCACTAACATTAAAAAGTAACTGACATGCTAAAAATGATAGAAAATAGATTATATAAAGTGCTTAGTTAAAATCATAAAAAGTAGAAAAAGAGCAAAAGACAAAAACAGAAAAAAACAAGGGCAACAGGTATAAAAGACCAATAATTTGCTGTTGATTCAGTTGTCTCATTAATTGCCTTGAATAGCTGTGATCTAAATATCAATTAAAAGGCAGTGTAGATTTGAAAAATCAAGCCTCCAACTTGGTATGGTGGTGCATGTACATGACTATGATCTCAGCTCTTGGGAGGCCAAAGCAAGAGAATCATAGATTTGAGGACAGCCTGTGCCGCATATCAAATTCAAGGCCAACTTGAGCTATATATAACAAGATCTTATCTCCAACAAACAAATACAGTAACAACAAGGACAAGACCCAACTACATATTGTCTATAAGAAACCCACTTTGGATATAATAAAGCATAAGCCTGAAAGAAAATGGATAAAGAAGGATATCCTATTATAACACTAATTCAAAAGCATGAGAGAAGCTGTCAGGCATTATGGAATGACACGAGGACCCTCAATGTGTATTTGCCCAACAGCAGAGCACCAAAGTGTGTGAGATAAAATTGACAGTGCAAGGAGAAATAGTCTAATTCTCTGCTGTGCTAAGTTACAGATCCAAATGTCAATAGGACCATATCAGAGGTGAGCACCTACAGCAAGTAGGAAATCAGGAAGGATATAATTGAACCAAATTAATGACAGCATCCACTGTCTGGGTGTGATGGGCATTGACAGACTGCATTGTCCAGCAGCAGAAGGTAGGCTGTTCTTAAGCTCACATGAGACATCATGACAAAGCACATTATGTTNCATAAGTCATGTATCAAGAAGTTACACCGCAATAGATTTAAATTAGAAATCAATAGCAGAATGATAGATACAAATAGATAGGTAGAAATTGAAAATTCTCAATTACTTAGGAATTAAATGACACATTTGTAAAGATATTTTGAGAGAAATTTATAGCATTGAGTGTACATATTAGAAAATAAGATCTGAATTTAGTCATCTAAGTGTCCAACATAGGAAATTTGAAAAAAGAGCAAACTAAAATCCAAATTAGGATTTTAGACTTTAGGGATTTTTTTTTTACTTTCAAGATTGCAGCATTCAGAATTATAGAATTATTTGGGCTTAACCCTCCAAAATCCTACAGCTAATACTATACTCAATGGTGAGAAACTTGAGAAAGTTTTCCTACTAAGAGCAGGAGCTAGGAAAGGTATTGCTGGGGTGCATCTTTCTGTATGCTGTAAACATATNTTGTTCCCATTGGTTAATGAATAAGCTGCTTTGGTCTATGGCAAGGCAGCTTAAAGACAGACAGGAAATCCAAGGAGAGAGACAGGAAAGAGAAAGACGGAGGAGTCTAGAAGACGCCAGCCTGCCGTCCAAGGAGCAACATGTAATGGAACGCAGGTAAAGCCAAGGAACATGTGGCAATACATAGATTAATAGGAATGGGTTAATTTAAGATATAAGAGGTAGCTAGCAAGAGGCCTGTCATAGCCCATACAGTTTGTAAATAATATTAAGCTTGTGAGTGATTATTTTATAAGCAGCTGTGGGACCACAGGGCCAGGAGGGACCAGAGAAAACTTTTGACTACAAGATATTTTCTTACATCATTGCCTTTCAACATTGTACCAGAAATCCCAGGTGACACAGCAAGAAAAGGAAACAAAAAGTGTACAAATGGGAAAGATAAAGTAAAAGTGTCTGTAAGATAAAGTTTTTTTGTGTCCCGCCTGGCTCCCATGGCCACTTAGACCCAAGTAAACACGCAGAGGCTTATATCATTTTTAAACTATGGCCATGGAAGGCTTTTCACTAGCTAGCTCTTACATCTTAAATTAACCCATTTTATAAAGCTATGTTGCCACGTGTTCCACATGGCTTTACCTGTGTGCCGTTACATGCTGTTCTCTAGATGGCAGAATGGCATCTGCCCAGCTCTGCTTTCTTCCTTTCTCCCCCTAGTTCCAATGTCCCGTCTAATCTTATTCTGCCTCACCATTGGCTAAACAGCTTTATTTATCAACCAATCAGAGCAACACATTTTCAGAAAGACATTCCCATCAAGTGTCTTGTTCATAAATGACATAATAGCTATGTAGAAAATCTGAAAGAAATATTTTCTGGAATTAATAAGAAATTACGGTGAGATTGTAGGANGTAATGTTAATATCCAAAGCCCAACCATTTCACTATGTAGTAAGAATGAACAAGTGGGTTTTAAGATTAAAAATATATTACCACTTATATTAGCACACCCAAATGAAATACTTTGATGGAAACACATTTTTCTAAATACATAAAATGCATAATACTGAGTGAGCTCTAATGTACACTATGGACTTCAAGTGGTGATGAAATGTCAATATAGCAAAGATACCACCCTGAAGAAAGATGTTGAATAGGAGAGGCTGTAAATGTGTGGAGGCAGTCAGTATGTAGGCAAATCCCTGGACTTCCCTCTCAATTTTGTGAACCTAAAACCTGTGATTGCTCAAACAATAGTCTGTTAAAACATGAAAGCATAACCAGTACAAATTAACTTAAAATTCATGCAGAAATTGGAAAATCTGAGAACTATAGAATCTCTTTGAAAAATGTTAGATGACTCATTCTTTGATAGTCGCCAATACGATATTCTACATTGACTTAACATGCATATTCCCCCCTCTCTTTATCTCACTCTCTTACTACTTCTCACCCTTGACCATCATAATACATATTTCATAAAACAAACAACCAACCCTTAGGTTTATTGATATGATCTTTTGAAAAACCTACATATTCCTTTTCTATTCATCATTTTAAGAAACTGTATGGATTGTGTCTTACTAATTGATTTAGTGAGCTACTATTTGAAAGATACTAATCTAGTCCAAATAGTTGATGTCACAGATATCAAGAACACTTCCTGACTCCTACTCAGTACTGCTGTTGGGACAGCTGCGCTAGGAGAGATTTAAGGATAGTGCAGTCAAGTGGGTCCACCTCATACTAGACCAGGCAACCTCCTTCAAGGTATCTTGGGTCTACCCTAGAAGCTAAATATACCTCAGTGAAGAAAATAGCTTTTTTGGGACTGCTGTGAGATAAACATTTGTACCAATACTNTTTCTCTTGGAGGATGCCCAGTAAATACTAACTTGACTCTTCTTTTTCTTAAGGGTCCACTGTAAGCCCATCACAGCCCATCTTCTGGCTGTTTAAGTAGAGCCGAGTGGTCTATACATGTGTTTGCATTTGAAGTGGCAGAATTTGCTCTACTGCATGCTGAAGTGTTCAGCATTCACAATGAGGCTGAAGCTCTGCCACTGGTGCTGATCTCCACACACCATTGTTTATTCAAGTATATTCTACTTCATTCACAGAGGCAGTGTCTGACAGGACAGCCATGCAGAACTTCTTATCCAAGCACACCTAAAGGACACACATTTCTGACATTTTAATGGACCAGATCTTCACAAAAGAATGAATGAGAAACATTTGAAAACATGGAAGAGTTTGGTTTAATGAAGCCACTGTGCTTTCTTTAATCCTTGTAATTCCTATATTGCAGATATAGAGCAGGCTAAACTTCCAACACTATCAGCATTAGGCATTTCTTCTGGTGGGAACAAGGTACAGTCATAAAACCAGTGGAGACTCCTGAAAGGCTTGCCTGACACATGCACACCTAAGATGAAATCTTAGCTGATTTTGTTTTTCTTATAGCAGCTCATACACACTTATGTGACATGTATAAGAAGGTTAGAGGACAATGTGGAGCCAGTCCTTGCCTTGGGGGNCAACTCAGAGCCAGTCCTTGTCCTAGAGGACAACTCGGAGCCAGTCCTTGTCCTAGAGGACAACTCGGAGCCAGTCCTTGTCCTAGAGGACAACTCGGAGCCAGTCCTTGCCTCAGAGGACAACTGTGAGCCAGTCTTTGCCTTCCACCTTGTTTGAGATCAGGATCTTTTTGTTGTTGACCACTGTATGCACCAGGCTAGCTGGCAAATGAGCTTCCAAGGATTCTTCTGTCTCTGCTCCTCCACTCTGCTATAGTAGCATTGAGAATGTGCTACCACATCTAGCTTTTGTTTAGGTCCTGCAGGTCCAAATTCAGGTCCTCAGGCTTACATGGCCATCTCTGCACTCCCCAAAGCTGGTTTTGGCTTTGGTTTTATTTCAAGGGGGAACTGATCAAACTGATCACAGTCCTTAAGGGTTTGCTTGTTTATTTTGTTCTTAAACTGAGAAGATATTCATAAACATATATTCTAAATTTGTTACCCAGTTTAGTAGCTTTGTGCTTTTTAAATTTCTCATAGTTTTCGAATTTATGCCTTCAAATCAAGCATACAAGAAAGGAAAAGTTCTTACCATATGAATAATTAAAGTCCTTATTAGAAACTTTATGTATCTCCAAATTCCCATCAAACACATCATAAAAATGGCTGCTCAAGAGAAAAACATACAGGAGACTATCATAGGGTTTAATTAGCTCACTCAGGTCACAGTGTCTTGTTTCAGGGAAGTCAAGGCTGCAAGAACTAGAGGCTAGACCACAGTCGAGAGATGAGTGAGCATGAAGGAATACATACNTGCTTACTAATTCTCAGTATGCTGTCTGCACTCTTAGGTAGTTTTGGACACAAACTCAGGGAGCGGCAGCATGCACAGCAAGGCCTTCTCATCTCAATTTAAAGGAGAGTAAGAAGGACACAGGAGGAAGGGAAAGTGAAAGCAGCCTCCCTGAAATGGCAGCTTCTTGTCCCCAGAAGACAATTTGAGGAGAAACAGCCAGAACACAGGGGAGTGGGTGTGGATTTAAACAGGAACAATAAGGAAAAGGGGAGCACCATAAAATACCCAANCCAGTAATCTGCTTAGAGGACATACAGTCTTAGGCCTCCCAGACACCATCCAGAAGGGATGGAGTTATTTTCCCTTCCTTTGCAACGTGTCTTTCCTAATTCAATCCTTTGTCTGTACCAGGGAACAAACTTGGCAATCTGCTAGATGGCCAGCACCCAGGCACATTTCTAATGGCAGAGAGTTAGAGGGATACAGGTTGACAGGGTTGAAATGGTAGCATTTTATTCCTAGAAGGCATTTCCAGGAGAAAACTGCAGGAAGGCACAGGGTGGGGTGTCAGGTGGGATGGGTGTGTGTGTGGTGAGGGTGGGGTAGTTACCCAAAGAGTTACCAAAGATAAGGAAAAGGGGAGGACCTAAGGGCCCCATAAAATACTCAAACCAGCTTCTGTTCTGTCACAGCTTCTGGACTTTCAGCCTTAGACCTCTCCATCCCTAAAGAAAAAGCTGCTCCTCCATCCCTAAGGACAAAGCTGCTCCTCCATCCCTAAGGA
>LZPO01044528.1:55205-69866 GCA_001675575.1 Neotoma lepida | reverse complement strand
TCAATTCCTAGCAACCACATGGTGGCTCACAACCATCTGTAATGAGATCTGGCGCCCTCTTCTGTATACATAATAAATAAATCTTAAAAAAAAAAGAATTTACCCTTTGGGTCTTTAAAAAAAAAGAAATCACACATGGATGCTTACTATTACTTATAAATGCCCAGCCTTGACTTGGCTTGTTTCTTGCCAGTTTTTCTTAAATTAACCCATCTACCTTTTGCCTCTGGGCTTTTACCATTCTCTTACTTCTGTATCTCTTATTTTCCTCTTGCTCCATGGCTGGCTGTGTGGCTGTGTGGCTGTGTGGCTAGCCTCTAGCATACTCCTCTCCTTGTTCTTTTGCTCTTTCTTCTTTTTTCCCAAATCTTCCCTCCTATTTATTCTCTCTGCCTGCCAGCCTCGCTTATTCTTTCTCCTGCCTTGCTTGCTATTGGTCATTCAGCTCTTTATTAGACCATCAGGTGTTTTAGACAGGCAAAGTAACACAGAGTCACAGAGATGCAACATAAAAAATGCAACAAATCTTTGCATTATTAAAGCAAATGTTCCATAGCATAAATAAAAGTAACACATTTTAAAATAATATTTTACAACAGGAGGCAGGTCAGAACAGAGTTTATCAGCTTCAAAGGCCACCTGCTGCACAAAAGGTGGAGCTTTTATGGCACAATAGTATAGGCTTCTGGGTGATTTGCATGGCTCCGGCTTTCTCCCACATACAGCTTAATGCATCACATATCTCATTAGCATCTTAATTCTCCACTCAGGTATCTATGCTTTAGTGTTATAACAAGCCACACATCACCTCCAGACCCTCTTAGTGCCTCTGTGATTTTGCCTGTGACTTCAGCCATTTTCAGTTGGACTCCACCAGCAGTTCCAAGTCTTTGAGATATTTTTCTTGTGTGCTAATTTTGCAGCCTTTGTGTAAGGTCCTCTGGAACTCACTGTCCACTACTCTCCTGCCTCAGTGTTATATAACATTAAACAATGACTATATATCAGAAAGCAGATAAAATTCTTTGTAGTTATAAATTATCCAAAATCACTTGTATTGCAGAAATACCACCTTTTTAAAGAGAAAAGAACAAGAGGCTTTACAGTGAAGTCTTACTCCAAATACTCCTCCTTGTGACCCAAGGCATGGTGTGAAGACTGACAAAATTAAAGTCACTTGGGACAACTTCAGGGATTCAGACTCCCCAGCCACTCCTCCCCCAACCCCCCAGTCTGACTATATTTTATAGAATCCCTTGGTGATTTGTGTGTTCCCTCTGTTCAGGAAGCACTGTTCAGAATGTGCCTTATTTGAAGGCAACGTGTCCTATTTGTGTACAGCAGCTCACCAAAGTGAAGGCACAGCAGTCTGTATCCAGGGAGTTCACTGCATATGTCTGAGACTTTGGATCTGGGAAAGACAATATAATTTCAAATGTAAAAACAGATGGACCTGAGTCAAGATCAAATGAACAATTTGTCCAATCACTGCTTCCCTGGATCCTTTGCAAGTCATCCACACAGTTTAGAGCAATTCTTTCTTGTAGGTCAGTAAGGAGCCTAACTTGTCCAGACCTGAGACCCTCAGTTTGTCTCTCTAGCTGTCAGGATGTTGCTTTCTTTTTGTGTCTCTGACTCCCCATCTCTTTATGTCTCTCTGCAAACCCCCTTCTCTACAATGGCAGGAATTTGAAAAAACAATTTAAACATACTTAAAAATGCTGTTACTAATACAAAGTGAAAATTGGTTAGCTGAAACATTGCAGAAGTCTTTACACATTATTGGGACCATGGGAAGTGTGATTCTTGTTAAAAATAGTATTTATTTGTGTGTATGTGTGTGCCCCCATGTGTTTTTGGTGCACATTTGTGCTGGTGCCTGNGGGGGCCAGAAGAAGGTACCCTGGAACTGAAAGTACAAGTGACTGTGAACTGCCCTGAGAGTGTAGTAACCAAATCTGGGTGCTCAGCAAGAGNAGTTAGTCTTCTTACCCACTGAGCCATCTCACCAGTCCGGGAAGTGTAATTTGTCTGGTACAGTGACTGCTTTTATTTCAGAGCAACAGGCTTCTGGAATTCTAGTGAACAGATTTCTCATCTTCTATAACATTATACCCTAGTACAAGNCATTTGTAACTTCTTAGGCTTGCAGGAATCTATGTATTCACTCACTAGTTACTATGATTTCACTGACATGTGTCATGCTTAGTCACTTATTATTCAACAAATGAAAAGCATAGGAAGGCCATGGTGGCATTAGTAAGAAATGATGTCAGCCATCTCATGGGAGAGCTGGATGACCTGGCTGTGACAAGCATCCTTTTATTCCCCCAAGCTCTTTCAGGCAATTATCTTGGAATTTCAGAGTGACGTGTTTTTTAGGGTGTAGGAGGCTGGTTAGGTTGCAATGTTCTCCACACCTGGTGGAGCCTCACCTGGATAGATTGTCTTTGCCATTTTGAACTCCCACTGTAAGGAGAAACTAACCCCAAATCTTGGTGTTAGGGCCTAACAGTCTCCCTTCCATGCTTGTTATACCCATGGCAACTTAGGTAAGGGTCACGTAATCTTGCCAGGTCTAAGATGTAGTCTTGCATGGGATGACTTCAGCCATATAAATATCTTTACTTAATTACAAAGAAAAAAAGAACTTTACTTATTCTCTGAAGATGGGGAACACACACACACACACACACACACACACACACACACACACACACACACACACAAAACCAAAACCTAAAGAAGAAACCAATCATTTAGATGTGTTAGGATCAAAGTTTTATTTTTATTTTCTTTCCTTTTTTTCCACTTTTCTACCAAAAGAATAGTTTTACCATTCAGTCTGTTCTCATTTTTAGAAGAACAGATGGCTTGTAGGGACTTTTGCCCCATAACTAATCACCAAAATTATTTGCAAACAGATAAATACAAACAGAAGGCCAGTTTCCAGATGTTAGGGTAAAACGTGAATATATTATGATCACCACTGAAAAGGTGCAGCTACTGGGAGCAGAGGCCAGTCTCCTGTTGGTTCTAATATATGACTTGTTCTCAAAGATCCCAAATGTTTTTCCAGTTCCCAGAGTTACCCAAAGCCAGATAAATAGTAAAGGGGTAGGGAGGTCCAAACAGCACCATCAGGACTAAGGCCACAAGCTTTGATTAGCTGAGTCCTGGAGTCTCTGGTTGTGAATTTTTCTATATTACTGAGGACACACAGGATACAAAGCACTATTCAGCTATGAACCAGTAATCATATTGATTCAACAAAAGAAAGGAAGGAAGGAAGAAAAAAAGAAGGAAGGAAGGATGGAAGGGAGGGAGGGAGGGAGAGAGAGAGAGAGAGAGAGAGAGAATTTAGACCATATATCAATCTTTGTCACTTTTGAAAAGATTGAGCCACCGTATTCTTATGTGAAAAACACATCCATGTTCAGGACCTGCAGGTGTCCTTGGAGGCTGGAAGTGTGGAAAAGGGCAAAGTGCCCCCCATTTGCTGTTATCTGTAATCTAAAATAACAGCAATGCTAAATCACTAAAGATGGAGCCTAGAAATGGAATAAAATTCTGTTTGTAACTCATGAAGACTGCTGGGTGCTTTTCTTCCTGCCTCTCTCCCTCTCTCCCTTCCTCTTTCCTTCTTTTCTTTTTTCTTTCTCTCTTCTTTGAGCTCTATCACTTGCCACGCACTTTCACAATGCACATCCTATTGTTTCTATGCCCTGCTCTGCATTGCTGTAGCAGGTGCNCAGTCCATCTGCCTTACTCTATACCTGCAGCTTTTAATCTGTTTGTNCCTAAAAATTGTGGCTGAACTGAAATATGAATTGTTTAGAATACTATAACCTCATGGAAAGTTATTTTCTCAAAAAATAGTTTTAGAACATGGAATTTCCCAATTATTAGAGTTTTTGTTATCATGTTTAGGCCTTTTATAACTGTATGAACTAAAAAACAAACAAATAAGGCCGGGCAGTGGTGGCGCACGACTTTAATCCCAGCACTCGGGAGGCAGAGGCAGGTGGATCTCTGTGAGTTCGAGGCCAGCCTGAGCTACCGAGTGAGTTCCAGGAAAGGCGCCAAAGCTACACAGAGAAACTCTGTCTTGAAAAACCAAAAAAAAGGAAAAAAATAAACAAATAAACCCACTATATGAACATTCAAGTACAGTGGTTCACACATATAATCTCAGTACCCAGGAGGCAAAGACAGGAGGATCACTTAAGTTTAAATCCAGCCTCATTTATGTAGCAAATTCCAGATCAACCAGGGCTGCATCTTAAGACTGTTCTCAAAAAAACAAACAAAATTTTATTAGTATAATCTTTTGATTAAAAATTAATAAAAAATATGAAACAAATTGGATATCATGTTAATCAGTTTCTCATTACTGTAATGAGATATCTGAGACAGGCTACTTGACAAGGAAAAGTGGTTTACTCAGGCTCATAGTTCTAGAGGTGCAAATTAAACATTACCCACAGGTGCATATTTTGAATCTTTGGTCCTCAGATGATGGAGGGAAGTATTAGAATATATAGGAGATACAGCTGCCCTATAATTTGAACAGGACAATGTCAGTGTGACTTTGGATGTTGTACCTTTTTCTTACAATCTCCTATCTTTAATGTAAAGTTCAGGTATCACACAAGTCCTTACAAGTATCTCACTGTCTTCAGCTTCATCCCATTATGCCAGGAGCATGCATATATCACTGTTTCTGTTCCTTGACTTTAAAAAACAAAGCAATAACAACAAAAACACACCAGGATTCAATCATAGGCTGTACTTTAATGACTTTATCTAATCTAATTTAATCACTACCTAAAGGCAATACAAACCATAGGATGTTAAGCATGGGATTAACTTTCCGTCTTCTCAGTCCCATCAGAATAACAGCTTGGGAACTGAACACCTGCATGAATTCTTGTAGGAAAAGGACATTCAAGCCATTGCAGGAATAGAGAGGGGCTAAGATTGAAAATGGTGACCAAAGCACTTGGTGGTGTTCAGTGCTCAGTTCTTGCTTGGAGGGCTTTTCTGAGGCTAACCTAAATGCTCTACATTGGGTTCTCAGAGACACTGAGCTACTCTTCTGAAAAAAAAAAAAAACAGCAGCAAACATGTTCTAGCATGTGCATGTGTAAAATGGTGACATAGGAGTGAAGCACAACTAATGTTATACCTTAAAGGTTAAAAATCTCTCCCCCTATCTGCTTTTTAAACAATTAGTCATTACCTTTTAAATCCTTAATGTTACCATGCTAGGTCTTGGTTTTGGGAAATGGATAATTCAAATGATTGTAGATCAGTGTTTGACAAACTTTTTCCGTGAAGGGTCAGGCACTGAGCATTTTGGCTTTGCATGTCATACAACCTTTAGTCTACCTTCTCAGGTTTGCTATTGTAAGGAGGCTAAAAATATGGACAAGTGTGCCTTTATCTCAACAAAAATGTATTATCAAAAATAGACAGGGCCTATTTGCTGTGTGGTGATTGCTTGTTGGTCCTACTTATCAGTTAGAGCCAATTTGTACTGTTGAACTAACTGTGTGCAACAGTGAGGACCAAAATGACAAAAACTGAAACCGTTTCGTCACTGCCCTTGACATGCTGTACTCCAAAGTGTGACAATCTCTTTATCCCCAAAGGGAGACATTTCTCTATTTCATCTGCCTAGGGTGGTACATTATTCTAATCATAAAATGGCTATGGATAGTACCTGCTCTACTTAGAACCTTAGAGAACATTCTAGATGAAAATATTTGCTGGTCATTGATAATATCCTACACAGGCCTGTTCTGGCAGAGCATCCTAAGCCATCTACCCATTCCTCTGTTGACCTGGTAGTGTAGAGTCACTCTCTGTCTTTTAAATCAGTCCCCAGGATAGGTTCCAGTGTGCTAAGGTCTCAGAGCCATACATACTGCCCCAGGAATGGTCTGAGGAGTACAGAACACAGCAATTATTAATACAGCTGTAAATTCACATTGTCTTTAGGAAAGCAAATGCCTACTGTGACTCATTTAGCATCTACTGCTAAATGAAGCTCTCGTGGTCTTTCGATCATAAGCCTCCACTACTATTATGATATAGTTCTTTCCTAGTACTCTTCTACAATTGTTTCTTTGAGATTAAGTTTTAGAAAAACTTTGTTGTTTATGGTATTCAGAAGGGTATTAGCTCTCTTACTGCATCATGGGCACTTTGAATTTGATAAGCTTGCCTATAAGCTTAATTAGCTATCTGTCATCGTATGCAAAGGCTCCTGCCACAACATTTCTTTTCTCCCTGACAAAGATTTTTAAAATAATCAGCACAAAATATTTCTGTGGCAGGAAGTGCTAATGTAAAATATAATTGTTGTGTAGATAATATTATAGTGATGGCATTCACTTAAATATTAATTTAAACTTAAGACATTCACTCATTAATATTAATGTTCAATGTGCATTTTTATATTTTCCTAGTTCCAATCAGTTCATGAAAACCATGAACAGGGCTAAAATTAGAGGATGGTGAGAGACCATGAAGGGACAGCTTCAATAACAGTGCCAAGAAATAGAAAATAAAAGGATCACTCTCACTAGTAATGAAATGAATATAAGGCAAGAACTAGTGACAGTCAACATGTTTATCAAACACCCAGTGCTGGAGAGGTTAAGGTGAAATTATATGTACTCATATATTGCTTGAAGTATTGGAACTTAGATGCCTAGGAATCTATGTAGCAATACATACTTAGAACTTACATATGCATTTCTTGACTTTGTGGACCAGGGAACTTATAAAAGGGAAGTAATGAAAAATATGTCAAAAATGTGCATTTGAACATAATTCTTAATATGTAAAAGCCAAAAACAATGCCCTAGCTGTCCCCTGGATATTATATTAGAATATTAAGGTCAAAACAATTATCTCATGGTGAAGTAGAATTAAATGTATCAAAATTATATGAAATACACAGAAATACTTATGTAGTAGTGAAAAAATTATATGGGAACATAAAACTGATTGGAACTAGGAAAATATAAAAATGCACATTGAACATTAATATTAATGAGTGAATGTCTTAAGTTTAAATTAATATTTAAGTGAATGCCATCACTATAATATTATCTACACAACAATTATATTTTACATTAGCACTTCCTGCCACAGAAATATTTTGTGCTGATTATTTTAAAAATCTTTGTCAGGGAGAAAAGAAATGTTGTGGCAGGAGCCTTGACTGCTTCTTCTTGAGACAGCAGTACTGCGAATTTGAGGCCAGATCACATAGTGACACTCTTCATCTAGAAAAGCATCATCGAACTGCCACTGTCTTGTCATTAGACACAGAGTGAGGGAGTGTGGATGAGACAGTCCTGTGTTGTTGTTTGTTTGTTTGTTTGTTTTACTCTTTTACTCTTTAGGGGGCCTGCCACCCAGCTCCCAAATAAATCACACATGGAGACTTATTCCTAATAATGAATGCCCAGGCTTGTTGATAGCCAGCTTTTCTTATCTTTAAATTATCCTGTCTACCTTTTGCCTTTGGGCTTCTCCTTTTCTATTCCTGTATACCTTTCTTTCTTATTCTGTGGCTTGCTGTGTAACTGGATGGCTGGCCCCTGGAATCCTCCTCCTTCTCTGGCTCCTAGATCTCCCTCTTCCTAGATTTCTCCTTCTATTTATACCTTCAGCCTGCCAGCCATGCCTATCCTTTCTCCTGCCTTGTTATTGGCTGTTCAGTTCTTTATTAGATCATCAGATGTTTTAGACAGGCACGGTAACACAGTTTTACAGAGTTAAACAAATGCAACATAAACAAAAGTAACACACCTTAAAATACTATTCTACAACAGTCCTGGCCATAGTATGGGGGAGACGGTTACAGCAGACTCACCTACAAAGCTTCTGAAAGAAGAGTTAAGAAATTTAAATTGAAATTGTTTGCAAATAATATAATCCTGTGGTCTCTTTGGTCATTTCTGCTCCAACATTCTTTATTCTAGATGAATCATGTATTTTTTTGTTTGAAGAAGCAATGACTTATTATGAATGTCTACCTGAATATCTAGAAATTTCTCAAATGAGTCATTTCTACATATTTAAAAATCTAAAATGATTTTGGCAAAATCTGTAACATATCAGTCAGTGGGGTGGTGTAAGGTCAGGGACATCTTTGAAAGAATGGAGTTCTCTTAGTCACTGTTCCATTGCTGTAAAGAGACCCCATGACCAAGGCAACTCATAAAATGAAGCATTTAATTAGAGTTTGCTTACAGTTTCAGAGGCTTAGTCCATTATCATAATGGCAGGGATCATGGCAGCATGCAGACAGTAGCTGGACCAGTAGCTGAAAGCTACATCCTGATTCTGAAGCAGAGAGGCAAAGAAACACTGGGCTGGAATGGGCTTTTGAAACCTCAGAGCCCACCCACAGTGACATACTTCCTCCAACAAGGCCACACTTACTCAAAAAAGGCCACACCTCCTAATCATTCTAATCTTTTCAAACAGTGCCACTCTCTGGAGACTAAGCATTCAAATATATGAGCCTATGGGTCCATTCTTATTCAAACCACCACAGGAGTGCATGTAACAATCACATGTGTGTGTGTGTGGTATCAGATGTGTTCAGCTGCAGTTACCCAATAATTTGTCATGAGGACCTTTACTGACTCTTTAACCAGATGGCCAAAGGTGGACAACATAAGGTTGATTTGAAGTGTCACTGAAGGTCTGACTGCCCTCTAGCTTTCCCCATTGTCCTCATCTTGGATTTCACTCTCAGGGTTTTGCTTTATAGATGCAAGAGGATTTTATACAGGACACAGCATCATGACATCTTATTCTCAAGTCCAAAGTTAAAATTACAAGTGGTGTGTAGTAGCTCTCAGATGTTTGGAACTCTAGCCAGTGAAATGATGCTGTCCACATTTAGGGTGGGCCTTTCTGCCTCAAGTAACTAACCTAGAAAATCCCTCACACCCATTTGTGATTCTTGATGCTCTTAAGTTGACAATCCATGTTCACCATCATGACCTTTATCTAAGTGTACTGTAGGCTTCACTCCAGGTATATAAGCTTTAGAAAGCTCTTCCACAAGAGAAAATATGTTTGGCTAACCAGGACCAAGTTCTTGTGTGGGATGGATTTGAAGAAAAGAAACTAAGAAAGGAGCAAGTGAATGGTTTTTNTTTTTTCTCTTTTGGTAGGAATTCCCATGGATTAGTGCCTGAGACAGTGTCAACCTGAGCAGATATCCTAAGGCTGCTGATGCTTCCAGAGGACCACCAGCCAAGATTTAAAGCAATTTCTTCTTTCTTTCTTTCCCATAGCAGATGTTATTCTGAGCATTCTCTTCTGATTGTGTGCCCACATCAGGAGACGATGGCTATTGCCTGAAGGAAGCCAGTGCTGAGGAACCCCTGGGTCAGTCAGAGCATGTCAAATATTTTCTTGATTTGACACTGCCATGATTNACCCAGTTATGAGGGGCCTTTGGGACAGTGCATCAGCTGTATTTATGTCATTTCCCAAATGGTTGAGAAGCACTGGTTTATTAAGGTTTCTTCTCTGTAGGAATCCTTCTTTTAAGAATTTTTTCTTCTATATCTTTTGTTTGCACAGTCTAAAAGTGGTGTGGTATCTTAATAAAGCACCTCATTTCTTCACACCAGGGCTAAAGTAAAAAAAAAAAGATGAAAAATGAAAGAGTAAAGTTTAAGGATAGCCAAGGAAGATTCCGTCGCTTTGAACATGAAAAGCTTATTTATAAGTGATTGTTAATTGTTTTTCCTATGATCAAAGTGAAACAAGACTGAAGGTGACAGAGTCGTAGCCTTTGATGGAACTCAGCAGTTCACTTTACCTGGTTTCTGCTTCATCATCCGTAAATGAGAACAACAGCTTTTCCACTCATTTGTTTCTCTCATTTGACTCTTTGGGGTTCAAACCAGATAAACGGCAAGGTGTTCTATGAATAGGAAATATAACAGTATTTCTACATATGATAAATAAAAAGATGAATGACACACCATTGCCATGAATGAGATACTTTGCAACTTGTCTTTTGCCTCAACACAACTGAGAGATGCAGCAACTTCCTGTCAGGGTTGTTGTTTCTGGGGAATGAGGGTAAGAAGCCAGGGGTAAAAGCAGAAAGGTATGATGCAGAGGACTTAAAAGCCAACGCCTGCACAACAGAACAAAAAGAATGAGTAGAGAAAAAGGTTCCAGTCAGCTGCCTCAATGGGGGAAAAGGTTTGCAGGTAGGAGCGATTGCTCCTGTGTGCCCATGTGCAGAGCAAGCCATACAGGGTAGTCTCCACTCCTGGTGAAAAGGGACGCAGAAGTCCATGCCAAATATGGCCAGGCTTGCAAACAGACTGAGTCTCCAGCATGGCAAATCTATAACTAATGCTGGAATTCTCTCTCTCTTTTTTATCCTATGTTCAGTTTGTTGGCTGTTTTCCATTAGTTTATTTTCTTTTTCTCTTTGTTTGTATACATGAATTATATACTTCTATTTTACTTATGTTTTCCAGTTTAATCTCTGTATACAGAATTCTCAGTGGTTGCTTCATGCATAGTTTATTTTAGCCTGTGAAATTTTGGAGGACACAAACATTCCATTGGCAATAGCCATCAGTCATAATTTAGAAAACTCAGAAAGGGAGTCTTTGTATTTACACATATTTTTGCTGACAGAATTATTTCATCCCAATGTGCCTTGGTATTGTTTCTATTTAGAAAATGGCCTTTAGTTATTCTTTTTTTGAGGGGGAGGGCGGTTTTGAGGTTTTGGTTTGTTTGTGTTTTTGCCATTCCTTATAGTCTGTTTACAAGCAGCAAACTGTCTCCCTTTGTGTGAGAATGTCCTCAACTCCCTTTCATCTTTAAAGGATGTTTTCACTGGATGAAAGAAACACATGGATAGGGGAGAACAAGCTACTTGCCTCAGCCTTCTGCCCATGCATGGTTTTTAGGGGAAAATGCTGTGTTTGGTCTTCCCCTGTAAGTCATCACTGTGTGTGCAAACACACGTGTGTTTTGTTGGAGATTGAGTTAGGTATCTTTTTGTTGTTGTTGTTTTTCAAGACAGGGTTTCTCTCTGTATTCCTGGCTGTCCTGGAACTTGCTCTGCAGACCAGGCTGGCCTCATACCCATAGCTCTGCCTGCCTCTGTCTCCTGAGTGCTGGGATTAAATGCGGACACTACCACCACCCGGCTAAGGTATCATTTTAAATCTAGCTGATTTCATGTGGTTTTTCTTTTCTTGTTTTTGATTTTCAGAAGTTCAATCTAAAGTGATTCGATATGGAACTCTACTTTTTACTTGGGTTGTTCTCGAGTTTCTATGGCTGCATGTTTGCAGATTTGATTCATTTTCAGCTACTGTTTCACCAGTCCTCCTCTCTGCCCAGTCTCCTCCTTCCAGATGCCAATGAGACTAATATTAGACCTCACAGTTCTCTAGCCTGAGGTCTTCTTCTCTGTGGTTGTTAGATTACACCTACTGTTTTATCTCCAAGTTTGCCAGTTCTTTCCTGTCGCCTCCATTCTAATATTGTGCCAACTGTTCAACGTTTTATGTCTGTTGGATTTTCTATCCTAAAATTCCCATTTATATCTTTGTATCTCTTTCTTTAGTGAGATTTTCTATTTCCTTGCTATAGCTTTGTTTCTTCACTTTTTAAAAGATGTTCATAGTTACTCATTTGATATATTTTTATGATAGTGATTCTAACATCTTTGTTGTGTGGTTCTAATATCTTATTGATACCTCCAGATTTTATTTTTTAATTCAGCTAAGATTGTCTGGTAAATGATTCCCAATTGAAACTTGCACATTTTAAGGTATTGCATTATTGACTCTGAGCCTTATTTAAAACTGTTTCAGCAGGCTCTTCTGATGTTGTTCCAACAAGGGGACAAAGCTGTCTCAGAACTGGCAGAAAACAGTATAGGTTTCTTATTCTGCTTCCAGTGACACTGAAGTAGTGGGAAGTGGCTCTTCATGAAGGGTGGACATTGGTGGAAATTCTGGCTTCCCACTAGGGTAATGAGGGCTGGGGTGCGAGTATTTTGGTTTCAATTTTTTTAATTTTTATTTTTTTTGGTGTTTGGCCTATATGCATGTCTGTGTGAAGGTGTTGGATCCTGGAGTTAAAGTTGTGATCTGCCATGTGGGTGCTGGGAATCGAATCCAGGTCCTCTGGAAGAGCAGTCAGTTCTCTTAACCACTGAGCCATCTCTCCAGCCCCATATTTTGGTTTTGGTCTCCACCTGTCTCCATTGANAGTTAGTGGAGATTCCTTCTCAATGGCCTAATGAAAATGAAAGTCCTGCTTCCTATTGAGAGTACCATAATGCCACCCCAGAAGAAGTGCATCTTTGGGGTGCAGAAAATGGATACAGAAAGGTGTTATTTTTTTTTAAATAGCCTGGCAAGGGTAGAAGTCATACTTTTTAAATCTATTGAGTTTTTTTTTTCTTCTTTTTTTTCTCTAGTTGAGAACTTTCCACTTTTCCAGTCTGGCCCTTCTCTGGTCTCATGGCTAGAGTGAGAAAGATTTTGTTGAGGGTTTTCATATTTGATCTGTGGGCATTTCTGAGCTGCTGCTCTCTGGCACCCATTTTCAGATGTATGTGGAAAAGAAACCCAGAGAGCCACACCCTTCTTTGGGTTCTGACAGCCTGCTCTTTCCACCTTTCAGTCTTCTGTTTATTTGATATGTGATGCCTAGAGTTTTTAGTTGGAGTTTTCAGGAGCAATCAGGAAAATATATAATTCCCATCTTCCTAGAAGAGGGAGTTCTATTTTCTTGGATAATATAGTCTNTATATATTATACATTAAGCAGTTTTGGAACACATTGGAGCTTTGAGATTACCTTTGTAGAAAAATCTAGATTATTTTAAAATGAATACAATGAAAGGATATTTTTTCTTTAATGTATCATGCTATATTCAATATCATTTAAATTGAAAATTAATATTAATTCATTTGATTAAATACGTGTTTAGAATGTTAGAAACAGCTTTGGGCCAGCAGTTCAGATGAAGACTTCAGTCCAGTCTCTTGCTAGATTATTCTGTGGCCTAGGGCAGACCTCTTGGTGTCTCAGTATCCCCAGGTGAATAATGAAGATTGCTCAATTTATAAGGTAATCCATTAAATTTCCTCATAGAGAACCCCTCCCCACCCCTATGCCACCAAATTTCTAGATTTTCTATAATACAGTGCTTGAAATATGTTGGTTAAGCCAAATAAAATCATCAAAATTAAATAAGACAAAAGGATGACAATTGTTTATTAAATGCTTATGTTTCAGGTACTATAGCATATGTCATGTGAGTATTATCTAATAAACATTCTATTGAAGTGTAGGTTACATCTCATTTTTGAAGGTGAGAAAATGAATGCAGGAAGGTAAAAAGCAGCATCCAAGGATTCTTAATTGTAAAGATATTTTTGATGCCAAGGCTATTTTATTCCAGAGGTAATATTTGTAATTGCTTACATATGTATTTTTTATTATTTTGGCCACCACTCAAGAAGCAATTTTAAAGAAGTGAGATATCAAAGATAAAGGTAGCTAGAAATACCTTTGTTCTCCAGTGACTTTATTTTGTTTAGATTCATTTTTAACAACATAAATTATAAACATAGAAAATAGATGCACACATTGAGCTTATTCTTATCTGTCATTTTTTCAGATAAAGGATGCACCATTCCTGAGAGGTAAAGAAATAAACTAAGGATTATAAACTATCACTCACCAGTTATAAAAACTTAACTTGCCATCTTTCCATAAATTGTATAGGGTCTTGAGAACTAGAATTATATTACCAGTATGTGTAAATTTTACTCACTTAAGAAGAATGGATAAGGAAATATTTGTACAAAGACTATTTGAGTTAACCAAAAAGTAGAGATCAAGGGCATGAGAAGGAAAAATCAGAGAACAAAGGCAATTTTAAAAATGTAAAATAATTTAAGCCATTTAACACAAAATTGGTTTNTAAATTCCCTAACAAATAGTTTCAGCTAATTTCCATGTATTGCCTCACAAAATAAACTCTTGATTGATCAATAACTTATTAAAATCTTCTATCTCCGTACATTCTTTTATAATTTTGCTGAAAATATTTTCTTAAGTTGAATCAATTGCATGTTTTTGTAGATGCATAGTACATATTATATGGCAAGGCCTGAAGGGTTTATAATTAACATAGTAGGGTAAGCACAGCGACATGTGACTCTTAGACTGTATCCTAATTTATCCTATTCTCTCATTAGGAAGCCCTCTCCCTCCAGTCTACTTACTGTGAGATTGTCTGTGTTCATCTACACAGAAATGGTATTTTATTGGTATTCCAATAGAAATTATTCAAATTTCACATTATTATGAGTTCTCACAATTACTAAGAGAACTGGCTATAAATACAGTGGTTGCAACATAATTCCTCTTTGAGGAGTTAGAAAGCTGGTAATTAATTGACTCTATACTCTTGTTTCTGAGAGTAAAGTTATGCTTTTCTAGGAAAATGATTTTCTCTTTATAAAGTTTATCATTTTCGTACATAGAGAACTGATTCATGGTCAGTTTTTATTTTTGCCATAAGCCTATTGTGTGGAGTATGTGCTTTGTTATAGAAAAGCAG
>LZPO01044528.1:16862-29695 GCA_001675575.1 Neotoma lepida | reverse complement strand
AGAAGAGCTGCTGACTGGGAATAGTGTGGTTTTTTTGAAACCTCAAAACCTAATCCCAGTGACACACTTCCTCCCACAAGGCTACACCTCCTAATACTTCCCAAACAGTTCCATCAACTATGAACCAAGCATTCAAATGTATGAGCCTATGGGGGCCACTCTCATTCAAACCAAAACATTTTCTTTTGGGTGCATATATTAATTTTCATTTGTATTTCAGTTTGGGGGATGCTTCAGGGTATTGTGTATACATCCATTATTCTAGTTTTCTTTCTAAAGCAGAAACCATTGAGGAATGGTCCTTATTGGCTTGCTACCCTGTCACATTCACATACAGCCCAGACCCACCTGCCTAGGGATGTTACTGCCCACAGTGGGCTAGGCCTTCTTACTTCAGTTAACAATTAAGAAAATATTCACAACATGCCCACAGGCCAATCTGATGAAGGACATTCATCAACTGAAGTTCTCTCTTCCCACATGTGTCAACCAAGATTAGCCATTAGATATTTTGTAAATATAACTTTATTTTTAATGATAAAAACATTTCACAATTATGAAAACAGATTGGCAGACTATATTGGGGGGTCTATTTCAGTCCCCTCCAGGAGAGGGGAAAGTAAAAGAGAGGAGACAGGAGGCAAATAGAGGGTAACACAGAGATGAGGACATGTTGATGCTTGTTTGGTTATTTCATTAATATCCTGCAAAGTTAAGTTCTTTGTGGTCAGTGTTCTGAGTTAACATGTATTTTGCAGTCAGGAAAATACCACCCAGCTTAGATATAGAACAACTCTATCATTGCCTCTCAAGTGTCTCATACCTCCTTCCTGTAGTCAAGCCCTCTTCCCTACCCCTGTAGACAAGCCCTCTTCCCTCCCCTCTGTAGTCAAGCCCTCTTCCCTACCCCCTGTAGTCAAGCCCTCTTTCCTCCCCCTGTAGACAAGCTCTCTTTCCTCCCCCTATAGGCAAGCCCTCTTCCGTCCCCCCTGTAGTCAAACCTCTTCCCTCTACCCCCCCTAGTCAAGCCCTCTTTCCTCCCCCTGTAGACAAGCCCTCTTCCCTCTCCCCTGTAGTCAAGCCCTCTTATGCTTATAGAAGGTTACACAGGATTCATACATGATAAAATATGAATTGCTTTGACGTATCTGTCATGAATGTGCCACAAAAGTGTGTGGCTACACATATAGAATGCAGTGTGAATATAACCCCTAGATTTGTAACGTACACCTTTTGTACAACATAAATCATCTCTGGCATCTTCTCTACTGGACAGATTGCCATCATTACTGTGGTTCTATTTTACTTCCTCTGCCATCAATAGAGTATTATATGGAATCAGTAATGACGCTTTCTTAAAGCATATGTTTTCCAACCATATATAGCTATCCAGTTCCCACTGGCTCTTCAGGTGGCCTCTGGTCTGTTCTTGGGATTCTAGTATGCTCCAGGCTTGTATCCTTGGCTGACTCTTCCCATTAACTCACATTTGTGTAAATTAGAAATTTTCTGCCTCTAGTCAAGTTTAGCTGTCTAGACAGTATGGTGTTGAGGATCATACAGGCCTTAAACAAATACTAAAAACAGAATTGTGATATCATCCATCAACTATGTGTCTCTAGATTTAATCCTATAAAAACCAAATGCAAACAGACCATAAAATGGAAATGCCATTTTGCAGATAATATTTTGGCTAAACATAATAAGAAGGAAGTTAGCTCTGAGGTGGCATATGACTTCCCTCTCTGATCATTTAAGCACCATTTATTGCCCAATAATTTATATTCTGGATGTCTGATTAATTATATCTTCTTGTTCATGTTAAAGAGAAGACTGAAAGCTGTTTACTAAGAATAGAACAAAACTGCCCTCAGTGTGCTGCTCTGCCATCATCACTGTTATTTAATTCAGGCTCAAAAATGTGTGTGGGGAGAAAGAGAGAGAGAGACAGAGAGAGAGAGAGAGACAGAGAGACAGAGAGAGAGAGAGACAGAGAGAGAGGAAGAGAGAGAGAGAGACAGAGACAGAGAGAGACAGAGAGATCTCATTTGTGATTTGCTCTTATTCAAAATTAGACCATTTTTATATAGTGAGGTCACAGAATAGAATTGATCTTGGGAATGAGAACAATTTACATATGGAATCTGCAAAGGAGAATATACAGGGATGAAAGATGAAAGATTGGAAAGAGTGGACATATAATATCCCAGGTAATAAAAAGATTACTCAAGACCAAAATTTGGAAAGGATACAGGGAGGAAGGGGGTCTGTTGTAACTACTCTTATTCAACATAGTGCTAGGAATTTTAGGCTAAGCAAACAGGCAAGAGAAATAAATAAAAAGCATGTAAATAGGAAAGGAGGATGTCATATTATTCCTGTTTAGATGCTATGTGTCTGTGTATAAGCAAGCCCAGACTCCACTGAAGACTATTAGGACTGATAAATTCAATAAAATAGAAGGATACAAAATCAATACCCCAAAATCAGTAGCTTTCTATACTCCAACAATGAATTCATAACAAAAGAAACCAGGAAAAATAATTAATTCAAAATAGCCACCAAAATTAACAGAATTTAATACTAGAAAGTAAAGCCTAGCTATTTTTTTATTGAAAAATTTTTATTTCATTGTACATGCCAACCCTCCCTCCCCTCCTCCTGTTCCCCCCCACTTCCCCCTTACCGTACCCCTCCCCCCATCCACTCCTCTGAGAGTATCGGTAAGGCCTCTCATGGAGAGTCAACAAAGTCTAGCATATCAAGTTGAGGCAGGACCAAGCCCCTCCCCCTGCATCAAGGCTGAGCAAAGTATCCCTCCAAAGGGAATAGGCTCCATGAAAAGCCGGGGATAAATCCTGGTCCCACTGCCTGGGGCCTCACAACTGTCACCCACATCCAGAGGGCCTAGTTCTGTCCCATGCAGGCTCCCCAGCTGTCAGTACAGAGTCTGGGAGCTAAAACCTGACTATTAAAAGGCCTCTGTAATGAAAATGATCAGACTCTGGAGAAAGAAAAGTGAGGAAGACACTAAAGGTAGAGACTACTGTGATTATGGGTTGTAAGAATTACTGCTGTTAAAGNGGCCACACTACTCAAAGTGCTGTACAGATTCAAAGTGATTGCTTTCAATGTACCGGTAATGCCTCATAAGCCTCAAAATGCAATCAATTCATAAGGAAGCACAAAAGACTCTGGTTAGCGAAAATAATCCTAAGGAAAAAAAGAAAAGCCATACTGGAGGCACCCCAATAACTGATTTAAAAATATAACTTAGAGCCACAATGACAAACATAGGATGGTTTTGGCATTACAAACAACCATAATGGCCAAAAGACCAAAACAGAGGGTTCAGAAATAAATCCAGTCATCTATAAAAAACAAAACAAAACAACAACAACCAACCAACCAACCAATCAAACACCAACCAAAAAAACTGCTTTGGAGGATAGCCTCTTCAATGAGAAAACTTGCTATCCATATTAGAGTCTGAAATTCTGCAACTACCAGAGGAAAACATTTCAAGATATCATCGCAGCCACTGATTTCTTGAGTAAGTCTCCAAAGGCACAGCAACCAAAGCAAGAATGAACAGATGCCAGTGGTAAAACACTTCTGAACAGCAAATATCACAAGTAACAGAGTGAGGAGAAGTGAAGAGATCTACAAAAATAGAAGATCTTTGCCAGCTGCTCATTTAAGATCCACAATATGTAAAGAGCTGAAAAAAACAAGTAATCTAACGAAAAGTGGGCAAATAATCTATGTGGACACTTTTTAAAGGAAGAAATACAAATGACCTGTAATTGTATGGAAAAATACTTAAAATCATTGGCCATCAGGAAAATGCAAATAAAACCAACAATGAGCTTCTGTCTCATCCCAATTAGAATGGCCACAATACAACAAACGCAAATAGCAAGGGTTGGCAGGATACGGAGAGGAAGAACCCTTATATACTCTTGGTAAGAATATCAAGTAATACAAGTGCTGTGGAAAACACAGTAAAGATTGCTCAAAACTCTAAAAACAGATCTGCTTTGTGATCTAGCTGGCCACCTTCTTGGTATATATGTAAAGGAAATGAAATCAGCATATAGACAGCTGCACATCCACAGTTACTATGGTACTATTCACAGTAACCAAGTCATGGGATCAGCCTAGGTATATTGTCACCAGCTACGTGGACAGTTGCACAGAAGGGGAAAACAGCAACAACACTACACACACACGGAGTATTTAGTCGCCTATAAAGCAGAAGAAAATCATATTGTCAACAGGAAAACTGAAAGCACTAGAAGTCCTCATATTCAAGTTTTCAGTCATAAGTCATAAGCTTAAGGGGGAAAAGATGAACTGAAAATAGAAGAGGATCCATTAGAATTTAGTAAGAGCCAGTGGAGAATAAGAGTAGAAGAGATAGTATAGAAGAAATGTGAGTGGACATAGCCAATACATACTGTAGTCACGTATTGGGAATGTCACTGTGACTGCCATGAATTTGATGTATTTGAAGGGCAATTGATCCTGCTTTAAGAAATGATGATATTCAAAGGCAAAGAACTGTTTTGTTCTGTTTTGTTTTCTTTGATCTTGTTTTATAAGGAGGCATGGGAGGAAATCTTCATGGACATCAACCACCTATCAGTTCTTCATAGTGTATTATGTATAGTATCAGAAAGCATCTAGTTATTAGCCATTAATTGCAGTCTTGCTGTGGGGATTGTCACTATCTGCAGATGTTCTTTATCAAGGGGAGAAAAATCCCTCTATGTTCCTAGTTTGCTGAAAGTTTTGCTTTGGTCTTTTGTCATGTCATGAAATGGTGTTGAATTCTGTCAAGCATTAATTTGTATCAATTGTTATGCCCACAGGATTTTCTCCTTTAACACATCAATGTGATAGGCCAATTAACTATTTTTTCAAGTGTTAAAGCACCCTTGCACATCTAGAATAAGTTCCATTTGGTACTATTCTGTAATTATTCCTAATATATTGTTGATTAAACAACACTTTATTGAGAAATTTTCATTTATACTTGTGAGAAATATTGATTTATGGCCTTCATTTCTTTTTAAGTGTCATCATTTGGTTTTATTACTAGGCTAGTGCCAGTCTTATAGAATGAGTCGGCAGTGGCCCCCCCACTTTACTTTATGCAAGATGTAAAGAACTGGCAACATTTTACTTAAATTTTTGGAAAAATTAAGCCAGGGAGATCATCTAGGCTCAGAACCTTTTTATTTTTTATTGTTGTTTGAGATAGGGTTTCATGTAGTCCAGCATAGCCTCGAACTCACTACATCCTGGAGTAGTTGAGGATGACCTTGACTCTCAGATCCTCCTACCTCCAGCTCCCAAGTGCTGGGATTACAGGTGTGTCCTGGTGCTTGGCTGAGCGCTTTCAACGGGTTACTATGCACTGTTTTGTTTTTCTTGCTAAGAACTAAACCTAGCGTCCTGTGCTCACTAGACAAGCACTCTTCCACTGAGCTAAATCCCTAACCCCAGAGGTTTGTTTTGGTTCAATTTATTCAACAAGCCTGTCTAGATTATGTTTTTCTCCTTGTGTGAATTTTAGTAGTTTGTGTCTTTTGGGGAACTGATCCATTTCTGTACATCATAAAACTTGAAGGCAGAGTTATCCAAAGCAGTCTTTTATTATTCTTTTAATGTTTATAGGACTCTTAATGGCTATTCTTTCATATCTGATACTAGTAACCTGTACTGTTTTCCTTGATTAGTCTCATTAGAAGTATATCAATGTATGGACCTTTCCCCAAATTCAAATTTTGGTTTTATCTGCCTCTGGTTTCAATATCACTGCTCTCTACTGAATTTTGATTGTTTCTGTTCTTAGTCTTCAGTTGTCAATTAGACTATTACATCTGGGTTCCTAAGGTGGAAATTTAGACTACTGAGCTTTCTTCTTTTCTGTTATGTATATGCATTCATTACTGTGTCACTCCATGTCAAACCACAGCCCACAGGCCACATGCCAAGGATATCTATGAATGCCATCTGACACAAGATCATAAACTTACTTAAAACACTATGAGGTTTCATTTTTCTGAGTTTTTATTCAACTTTAGTTTTGTTAACTTGATTATATGTCTCTTGAGTGTGAGCTTTAGTATATGACAATCTTGTGTCACATGTCCAAAGTCTGAAGACTGCTGTGGGCTCTCACACATTTTAATTTTAGAAATTACCAAATCTCTCTTGGGACTTCTTCTTGGACCTATTTGCCACTTAGAAGTGGCTTGTTTAATGTCTAACAGTTTTGGAAAATTTCCAGCCATCTTTCTTTAATTGCTTCCTAGTGTGATTCCACTGTGGTCTAAGATATACTTTGTATGATTCTTATTCCTTTAGTTCTTTGAGATGTATTTTATGACCCCAAATGTGGTTTTGGTGACTGTTATATAAGTTTAAAAGAAAATGTTAATTCTATTGTTGAAATTTGCCATAAATGTCAGTTAGATGCAGTTGATTGGTGCTGTCCTGTTCAGTTAAATCTTTACTGATTTTCTGTATTTGTCAGTTACTGAGGAAATTCTGAATTCTCTAACTATAAAGTGATTGGTTCCCTTTCTCTTGAATCTCTATCACTGTTTTATCTTACGCACATAAATGACCCATTACTGGTTCTATTTCTCTTCAATCTCAATCACCGTTTTGTCTTAGGTACATAAATGGCCCTTTACTGGTTCTATGTGGCTTAGTAAGTGTTATGTTTTCTCAGAGAATTCAACGTACTTTTCACTCAGGAATTTTCTTCTTCTAAAGATGCCTTTTCTAGAAGTTAATTGAAAGTATACACCTTTCTTTTGATAAGTGTTATCAAAGCAGAACTTTATTCATCTCTTTACTTTTACTCTGTCTTTCTATTTAAAGTGGCTTTCTTAGAGACAACATATATCGGGCTTGGATTTTTTTTAAGTCCTCTGACATTCTTGATTTTTAATTATTATATTTAGACTGCCTGCATTTGAAGCAGTTACATAGTTAGATTAATATCTTCTCTGTTTCTAATTTTTAAAAATTTCCCTTTTCCTCTACTATCTCTGGCTCTAATTTAGCAGTTCACAAAATTCCATTTTCTTTCTTCTCCCAACATATCAGTTATAATTATTTTCTACAATTANTGGCATGCCTGGTATCTGCAGTACACATTTACAACTAGCCTNTGTCTCCTTTCAAACATGCCAACTTGCTTCATAGGTAATCCAAGCAACAGAAGTAATCATTCCCACTTCTTCCCTGTATATGTCAAATGTATGTCTATGTTATAACCACACAATATGTTATCATTATATTCAGGCTTTGTTGTTGCTAATATTACCATTATTACTTTGACACANGAGGTCTGCATTGGGTTTAGAAGACATTAAATTGCATCTCCGTGTTAGAGAAGGCTGGTGTTAAGACAGAATGGTGTGAACACTAGGGCTAGAGGTAGCAGTATAGAATTTTTCCACTCATTGCTGACAAGTGTTTGGGGATTAGTTATTCTCTCTAGGTTCAGATATCAGCTTCTAACTTTTCCTTCAATTTGTGGACATTGGTAACTCTCAAGCCACAGTAGCTATCAGAAGTAATTAGCTTATCATTAGGGGAACTTAATTTTATCTGTAACTGTTATTTCTATTTCCTAAAGAAATGATGTGAGCATGACAAAATATTAGCAGGAATTGAAAACTAGCATTTATAACATCAGTCTTGAACTTTATTTATTATTTTTTCATAATGAAAAATTAGTTTTGTTCAATGGGGCCTACTATGATTAAAGGTAGGCCCCATACCCAGCAGTAGATGGCCAACACAAAATGAACTCAATAGTGTCTTTGTAAAAATTTTTTTGGTTTTATATTGCTTGGACTTTTATATTTGGACTTTTTATTTCTTTCTTTTTTAAAAATCAGTCTTGTTTTTCTTTTCTCTTTTCTCCCCCCTCTTTTTTGCACATCAATTCTTTTCTCATGCAATCTATAATCTGAATACAGTTTCTCCTCCCTCNACTCCTCCCAGTTCCTTCCCACCACCACTCCCATTTGNATCCACCCCTTTTCTGTCTCTCATTAGAAAAGAACAGGCTGCTAGGAGATATCAACAAAACATAACAAAATAAAACAGAAGCAGATAAAATAAAAACCATCATATCAATATTGGACAGGAAAAGCCAAACCAATAGAAAAATAAAAAAGCCCCAAGAGGTGACACAAGAATCAGAGACTCACCCATTTACACATTCAGGAGTGCCATAAAAGTACTAAACTGAAAGCTACAGTAAATATGCAGAAGATCAGCTGCAGACCCAGGTAGGCTCTATTGCTGCTGCTGTCTCCATGAGTTCATGTGAGCTTTGCGCAGTTGTTTTAGAGCCTTGTTCTCCTGATATCCTCCATCCCCTCTGTCTCCCCTACTCCTNTGACTCCTCTGTGGGGTTCCCTGATCTCTGAGGGAAGGAATTTGATGGAAACATCTCTTTTAGAGCTATGTGTTCTAAGGTCCCTCTCTCTCTCTCTGCATAACGTCTTGCTGTGGGTCTCTGTATTTATTCTCATCTGCTGCAGGAGGAAGCCTCGCTGATGATGGCTGAATCATGCAACAATCTATGATATAGCAGATATATTATTAGGAGTCATTTTATTGTTATTTTTTTCCCTTTAAGACTAGTAGTATTTGGTTTTAAATCTCTGGGCTATCTATACTTTGGTTCTTGGTCACTCAAGTAGTTTCAGGTATGGTTTCCATCTCATGAGTGGATTTTTAAGTCAAATCAGACATCACTCGGTTATTCCCACAAGGTTTGTGCCACCATTGCCCTAGCTATTCTGCAGGCAGGGCAGAGTGTAGATCAAAGGTTTTATGATTGGTTTGGTGTTTACTTTTGCCTTTGGTAGCCTGCAGAGCACCTTTCTGTGTCATGGACATTAGAACATTGGGTGAAGGTTCTATGTAGGCACCAGCTGGACCTCTCCATGTTCAATGAATTGTACAGGTGTTGTCTTTAGCAATGGGGCCTTGCTGTCACCTTATGGAGATCAATCTATTGTCTTGGCAACAGCCTGGGTTGTTTGGGGATTTCCAGGGGACCTCTGGTCAACAATTCAAATGGATGAAACCTAGTCCCAACACCACAAGCTTCATCTGGTGATAAGAGATGGTCAAGAGGATTNCATCTCCCTCATTGTTTGGAGACTTCATTAGGATTTGTATTTGCATATTATAGGCAGTTTCCACTGCACTAGGTTTCCATGCCATCCCTCAAATGTTCCTCAAATGCTCTTCAATTTTATGTCTCTACCCTCATTCCCCCCATCAATCCTATTTTGTCTTCCCCTTGCTACCTGATGCTGCTGTCCTCATTCCCCTCCCCTGACTCCAGTTCACCCATAAAATCTATTCTATTTCCCTCTACCAGGGGGGAGCACATTTCCATCTCTTCTTTTATGCCTAACCTCTCTGGATCTATGAATTGTAGATTGGTTATTNTTTATTTAATGCCTAATATCCAGATATAAGCAAATACACATTTCATATTTATCTTTCTGGGTCTGGGTTACNTCATACAGGATGTGCTGTGGGATGTCTTTCTGTATGCTGTGAATATGTGTTGCTCTGATTGGTTGATAAATAAAGCTGCATTGGCCTATGTCAGGGCAGGATGGAGCCAGGTGGGAAAATGGAAGAGAGATAGAGAAGAAAGGAGAGTGGGGCATACATTGCTAGCTGCTGCCAGGAGAAGCAAATATAAAAGTACTGGTAAGCCGCAAGTCACATGGCAACTTATAGTTTAATAGAAATGGGTTAATTTAAGATGTAAGAGCTAGCTAGCAAGAAGCCTGAGCCATTAGGCCATATAGTTTGAAAATTATATAAGCCTCTGTGGGTTTATTTGGGACCAAGCAGCTGCAGGACGTGGGTGGAGAGATTCGTCCCAACCACAGGGCCCGGGCAGGACCAGAGAAACCTTCTGGCTATAAGGATGATTATTTCTAATTCCATCCATTTGCCTGCAAATTTCAGNATTTTTTTAAAGAGCTGAGTAATCCTCCATTGTGTAACTTTACCACATTTTCTTTCTCCAGTCTTCTATTAAGGGATACCTAGATTGTTTCTAATTTCTGACTATTATGAGTAGAGCAGCAATGAATGTGGTTGAGCAAGTATCCCTGTGGTAGGATGAAGTGCCCTTTGAGTATATGTGTTTGGGCATTTTTTTCTGTCTTACTAATTTTTGGCTTATATATTATGGTTTCCAATTTTGTGTTTTTATGGTGTGTGTGTATATATTGTGCTTTTTATATTTTGAAATTATATATTTTTATTGCTATGCCTATTTGTGTCCTAAAGAGAGAGAGAAAGAAGGTGTGGAGTTGGATGGGAGGAGAGGTGGCAAGGATCTGGGAGAAAATGGAGGAGGGAAAATTATGATCAGAATAGTATATGAATTTTCAATAAAAATAACAACTATTGTCAGATTGGAATTGAACATTCTTAATTTGTCATTTAGAGGCATTTTAGGTACTTCTTGGATATAGAATTCTAGCTTGGTACTTCTCCCTCTCTTAACCATGAATAGTTACTTTGCTACCCTCTTGATGTCATGGTTCTGAGGAGTACCATTAAATAATTCTTAATGATTTTGTTCTATAGACACTGTCTTAGCTTCTTTTCTATTGCTGTGATAAAACATCATGGCTAAGGTAACTTACAAAAGAAAGCATTTAATTTGGGCTTACAATCTCAGAAGGTTAGTATAGGTAGAATTTTTATCAGGGCTGCCAGCTCCCCAGTAAATGTACAGAGACTAAATATTAATTACAAACTCTTGGCCAATAGCTCAGGCTTGTTACTAGCTAACTCTTACATTTTAAATTAACCCATATTTCTTATCTACTCTCTGCTACATGGTGGTGTCTTCTTTTAGCATAGCATGTTTATCTTCTGCTTCCTCTGTGTCTTGCTCTAGTCTCCTCATACTCACCCTTCTTCTTCCCAGCAAGTTAGAGTACATGATGTTGGAACAAAGACATAGTGGCAGGAATAGCTGAGTGCTTATACCTTGATCTGAAAGTAGGAGGCAGAGAGGCACACTGGAAATGGCATGAGCCTTCAGTGACATCTTTCCTCCAACAAGGCCACTGTTGCATTTTAAAATGTGGTGGCCTTGGTGGATGGAACCAAGGGGCATGTTGGAAAGTCACTCACACTATGCAGACAGTGCTCACATAGAAGATTTTATTAAGGGAAGGGAAGAAAGGATGCAAAGTTCGAGTCTGGAGATAAGAGAAGAAAGGAAGAGAGAAGAAGAGGAGACAGGAAAATGGGGAAGAGAGGAGGTGCAGACATGACCTCGTTGGAAGAGAAAGAAAGAGAAAGAGAGAGAAAGGTGGGCAGAGCCTACCTCTTAAAGGGGGCTTAGTGCATGCACAAATGGGGCTATGTAGGATGACATTGTCATGACCCTGAGTGGGCCAAGGTACTGCCTGCTTACTGGCAAGGTTCCCAAGGATCCAGCCAGGTAATGTCTAAATGCTAACAGCCACATGTCTTAGTCCTTACTTAACATTTCCNCCTGCTGGGAAACAAGCATTTAAATATATGAGCCTATGAGGGCCATTCTCATTCAAACTATCAGATATGATAATTTCAAAATCCGTGCCAATTTAAAATTTATTTGAGATAGTGTTTCATGTAGCCCAGGCTGGTCTTCAACTTGCTATGTAGCTGAGGATGACTTTGAACTTTTCATGGTTCTGCCTCCACATTCTGAGTCCTGGGATTACAGGCATAAGCCACCATANCCAGTTTATATATGGTGCTCAGATCTGAACCCAGGGTTTCAACAAAGCAACTTCCCTAGCCCCTTGTACCAATCATTAATNAAGAAAAATAGAAATAAACCTCTCTTGATTTTCTTAGTTAACTTAAAAATCACTAATTTTTGAGGTCACACACGTTTTAGTGTTACTATTGTTGTAATGAAATACCATGACCAAAAACAACTTTGGTTGGGGGTGGGGGGTTGAAGGGGTTACTTGATGTATGCCTCCACAGCACTGTTCATCACGATGCAAGTCAGGACAGGAACCTGGAGGCAGGAGATGCAGAGGCCATGGAGAAGGGTTACTTTCTGGCTTGCTCTTCATGGCTTACTCAGTTCTCTTTCTTATAAAACTCAGGACCACCAGCCCAGGGATGGAACCACCCACAAAATGCTGGACCCTTCCACAGCAATTACTAANTAAGAAAATGCCTTAAAGGCTTGCCTATAACCCAATCTTATGAGGCATTTTCTCAATTGAGGTTTCCTCCTTTCAGATGCCAAGTTGATATAAAACTAGCCAGGATAACACAGCCACACAATACATTGTTAGTCTCCCACTAGCTTTGCTGGAAATAAGGCCACTGCTGTGTGGGTAATGATATGCAGTTGCCTTGTGCAATTTTCAAGGACTTGGAGACCAGTTTTGCTGCTAACACTTGGGCCTGTAGATGTCTGACAGTGATAGAAACAGGATAAAATGGGTTGGCATCTTTGCTGTCGTATGTTGTCTGTCACTTGCTGTTTAATCTTTGGTCAGATCCCTCTTAGATCTGCAAATGGATATGCTGATAATCCAAGGAAGATTTTGTTTCAGAACTGTAATTCTTTTGTTTCCGAACTGGACTTGCCTAGCCTTTTCTCACTTCAAGGTTAAAGATACCAGATACCATGATAAGAAATACTAAACTGTAAAATGAGGCAAAAAATGTTAGCACATAGGTTCCTGGAAGATCCCTACTCACTCCAGAAAAGACCTTAATATCTCCCCCTTGATTAG
>LZPO01044528.1:0-10017 GCA_001675575.1 Neotoma lepida | reverse complement strand
TAATCCAACTAGTTTGCTGAAAGTTTTTATCAGCTGGAGGAGTTTCCTGGTGGAATTTTTAAGGTCACTTCTGTATATTATATCATCTGCAAATATAGATACTTTAACTTCTTCTCTTCCAATTTGTATCTTCTTGATCTCCTTTAGTTGTCCTATTGTTCTAGCTAGAACTTTGAGTACTATATTGAATAGGTATGGAGAGAGTGGACAGCCTTGTCTTGCTCCTAATTTTAGTGGAGTTGCTTTGAATTTCTCTCCAATTTAAGTTGATATTGGCTGTTGGTTTGTGGTAAACTGAGTGTCAAATGATATATACACTAGAGAGAGAAACACCATACAAATGATGTTGTTTTCATAATGAGACAATGTTATTATCAGGCTTATACTTTGGAGACAAAGGAGATTAATCTTAGGACATGAGAAAGCATTCTTCAAACCCACAGATACCCTTTCAATGATACTCCCCTCCCTCTCTCTCTCTCTGTGTGTCTTTTGGTGAAGAGTTCACAATCTAGTAATAACAGAAGAAGTGACTCTCCTCCAGTATGGACATCATATTTCCTTATTAGTCATCTAAGTGCTAAAAAAAAAAAGCCCAGTTAAAATGAGACTTCACTATTGAGACAAGCAAAGATTTTGGCTCTGGCATTTTTTTTTTAGCATTGAAACTGTCACACTACCCACCTGAGGGCTGCAGAATATTAAAGCTGACCTGAGGGACCCCACCCTCTCTGCTAGAGCTGCTTACCTTTATTCACATAACCAGGGTAGATGTTTCCCAAACCCTACATTGAAACTACTGGTAACAAGGACTTTGATTTCTTTTAATTTATCAGATCTCCTCTGAAGCCTTTTATGATCATCTCTCCCTCCCTAATGTCCCCTTTAAGATGGAGGCCACAGTTTTTGGACCACTGGCAGCCTACAAGGAGGTTGTCTTTCATTGTCATTGTATAGTGATATCCTCCCAAATGGAAACAATCCCTCCCTCCTGAAAGGAGGAGGCTTATGAAATTCAGGAGGAAACAAACTTCACAAATCTGGGAAAGTTGATATAAGATCCACCCCCAAGTTGTAGATATTATAAACATTTGCTTGGGGAGGAGACTCTGGTCAGCTGAGCTGCCGAGAAGAGACTCATGGCCCTGTTGAGTTGCATGTAAGTCATACAGAGAGCTGAGAGTTGTCAGGTTTTGAGTTATCAACCTGTTAAGGTGGGCTTTGGTGATGCAGCTATATCACTGAGTCATCCTTGTTCTTTTAAGTAACCCTTCACCCACACTCCTGTGAGTAATCTCAACACAAACTCATCAGTTTACTAAGGACTTGGGTCTGTTGTAGGTTATCTATCCCAAGTGAGTAGGTGTGTGTGTGTGTGTGTGTGTGTGTATTGTATTTCCCCAGTAAAAGTCCCACACAATAATCCCCACCCCTAGACCTCAAGACCAAAATGCTGTCTTGGGCCCATGGCTGGCCTTGAGTGCTTTTCTATCCTATTCACTCTGTTATCATGACTATTGGCTGACTCAAGACTTCAGCACTATTCATCAGTTCTGGGAAACTTCTGAACAAAAGATTCAGCACATCTGCCAAGTTCCCATAGAAGCATGATGACATGGCAGGACCAGTGAGTCAGTCCCCAAGAAGATATTCCTTCCCTGGCTCACGCCTCATTTCCAGTAGTCCCAAGCTAACCTTTTGTTTCAGAAGTCTGTACATATTAAATAGAAAAATACTTTAGGCATGGGCACATTTCCAAGCATGCTCAGTTAAGAATTGCCTTCTTGAGCATGCTTAGTTTAAGGTCATAGTTCAAAATGGAAAGATGATGGGCACAGTTTTGAGCATGTTTAGCTGAAGATTATGGATCGCATGTTTGAAAGATTAAAATGGTAGGCAGGAACACTTTGGGGCCTCCCTTTTGGGCTTATCTCATGTCATAAAATTGATGGACAAGGAACACCTCTGGGCATGTTCAGTGTTCTTCAGATGTTTTNGCTGAGAACCAATAGAGGATGTTTGTCTCTAGGGGTACCTGCCCTCCTTAGTGTTATCAGCTTCTTGTGGCTGTCACCATCATTAGGAGACATATGATTCTGCTACTTCTGAATATCCATGTCATGTCCTATATTAGTCAACCTTTCTTCCAGTTCCCAAACCCTGACAACTAATGTGTCTTAGAACATTTTTTGTTGTTANGGAAAGGGATGGAGATGGAGACAGGGTCTTGCTATATAGCTAGATGGCCTGGAGATCAAGGCCTTGCCTGGGAGACCAGGCATATGTAGAACAGGCTTTCCTTGAACTTGCAGTAATTCTCTAGTCTCTGTCTCTCAAGTGCCAGGATTTCAGGTGTGTGCCACCATATTGAGTAGTCTACATCTTTTAAAAGAACCATCAGTGGGATTAGGAGCATTAGGGAAGATATTGTTACCATATGAGTAGGTCAAAAAATCATCTGTGTACAACTGTCCATGTACTTTCAAACTGAAATGGCAGAGTTGCACAGCTGAGGCACAGCCATGGGGTACTTTCGTCACTGCACTGACACTTGGCATGAGGTTATTACTCAAGATGCGACTAGTCAAATGATGTATGATGATATCCCTCCTGCCTCCCACACTTCCTCTTCCCTCTTTTCTGTTGTGGAATAATCTTTTTGTACCGTGTGAAGATGTGTCTTTGCCAAGGCACCTTCAGATTGGTTTAATAAAGAGCTGAATGGCCAATAGCTAGGCAGGAAGAGGTTAGACGAGACTTCTGGGCAGAGAGAGAGGAAGAGGAGAGGAATCAAGCCATGGGAGAGACACCAGAGGACATGGAGAGGAAACAGGAGGTGCAAGATGGAAGAGAGGTAAAAAGCCACAAGGTAAAACATAGATTAATATAAATGGGTTAATTTAAGTTATAAGAGCTAGTGGGATAAGCTAGTGGACTGAGCTTTTATAATTAATAATAAGTCTCCCTGTCATTTTTTATGAGCTTGCAGCCCAAAGAAAAATATGACTATACTTTTCCTATCCCTTCCATCCATTGTTCCCTACTCTCCAATGTTTTCTCTCTTCCCTNCATTTTTCTTTTGGTTTCTTATTAATTAAATCAATAAAATTAATTAAGGCATCAAGGAAAGAAAAAAAAGGAGAATTGTACACTTTCAGGTACAAGGGAGTATAGACTGTTTCATGATTGTTAGTGATGGTGGCATTGTGTAAAACCCCCTAGTATCCATCAACATAACCAGACTAAATAATTATGTCAAAATTCCCTGCTCATGGGAAAGCAATGTTTAGGAAAATTTAAAACAGATTTCTCCTTATGGGCAAATTTCTTCACAGAAATAAATAAAAATGAGCTTGAAACCAAAAAAATTTGGGAGTAGCTCTTCTCTAGCCAACCAAGAAACNCTATTTAGCAGCAGCAAGCTAACTAAGTTGCATTGACTGCAGCA
The DNA here is from genome assembly GCA_001675575.1 of Neotoma lepida. NCBI lineage: Eukaryota > Metazoa > Chordata > Mammalia > Rodentia > Cricetidae > Neotoma > Neotoma lepida. The sequence goes on along the minus strand of LZPO01044528.1, from coordinate 6,569 downwards.
GTTATGGAGCTGTTCTAAAAAAATAAGCTGAGTGAGACTTCTGCTCCTGGGATGAACAGTTGCTTGGAGTTGAGAACACTGAGTGCAACATGAATAGTAATTAAGATACAAGGCAAGTAACTGTCATCTCTTGACCAGCTAACAGAATCAACTGAAATTGCCCTGTTNTATTTATCTGGAGACTCAGAGTTAGTCTGGAAGTGATTGGATAATTGACCTTTATACATAGCCCGCATGGAGCAAGTAAAGGTGAGAGTATTTTCAAAGAAATTGAAAAAAACCACTAATTTACTACAACCTGTGGTGGAATATGTTATGCTAAACTCAGTAGCAATGGAAGCATGNATAGAGTAGTAAAAACCTGTGGTGGGTGATTTTGTAAATCTGGAGACAATTTAAAATATTTAGAGTCTCCTTTTTTTTATGATGTTATAGCAGACATTCTATTGACCCAGTAGGTCCAGTACTGAAATGCTTGATGTCTCATGGACATATGCATAGCTAGGTGTATGAGTTTTCATCATTAAGCATGTAATAAAGCTGAAGTTGGGTTATGATGTTTTGATCTCAGGGTTAAGACAACTGTTTTTTTTTATTTGTTTGTTTTTGTTTCTGAGAACTGTCCTCAGCCATGACTATTTAATTAGTCTTGATGTAGGCTTGTTGGTAGTTCCTTACAAATCTAAACTACACGTTCACGTAGTATTCCTATGCAAACCTCAGGCTGCAGTAAAGTCATTCCAACAACTGAAGCATTTGAATGTTTGGATACCTTACTCATTTCTAGTGTTGTCCAAGGATGAATAAAACAAAATGTGGATTCTGCACACAGTTTTCATGCGAGTTTGTAGTCTGGTATGTAGAGATCATGTGCTGTTNTTTGTTTTTGTGTAGTTGTCTGTCTGTTAGATCTCACTACAGAGGCAAGGAGAGGCCCCTAGTTCAAAAATCCCTTTAATTGAAAAATTAAGGAGCTTTTACCTAAACTTGAATTTGAAGCCATTCATCTACAATATGATGATATGTTAAAAGATATTAATTGAGTGAGGAATTTAACAGAGCTCTATATATGCCTTTCACAAATCAATATGCTCAATTAAAATATGTTCATGAATTTATATCAGTACTTAATATATTATTTGTGGGAGGAGTTACTGTCAAAGATGAACTTCTACTCACTTTAGAATCAAAATTCTCAGTGAAGTCTCATTGCTGGTAGGATTAACAATTGAACGTCAGCAGTTGATGTTAGTGATAGTAGAATCTGAGCCCCACTTGAGTGACATGCTATCTCTTCCCCAAAGAAATCCATCCTCTCACTATGCCTCTCAATTGAAAAAGTAGTACTCAGTTATTATATATTAAAGTTTGTCAGTAAAAAAAAAATGTGTGCCTTTTGGTATGTAAAACCTAAAACACTGTCCACAATATTTTCTAATTCCTGATTAATTCATCTCTTGATTGCCTATATGCTTTAAGACAGCCCAAACTTCTCAACCAACAAAGCCCCAAGTACAGAGTCAATAATATGCAAAGACCCTTGTGTGTGGTATAAATAGAACAAAGAAAGTTCTTAGGGGTGGACCAGCTGGTCAAACTGCCCTGTGCAAAATCTGGAACATGAGCAAAATAGTCTCATTACCTATACACTTGATCAGTCTCTGGGACTGCCAAGATGAAACACCGTAACTGACAGGTGTAGACAACAGAAATTGATCTTTTCACAGTTCTGGAAACTGAAGGTCTGAAGTCAAGCTGTTGACAGGGCAACGGTTCCTCTCAAGCTCTTAGAGAAGCCTCTTTCCTACCCTTTCTGGCTTCTGATTGTCACCTTTCTTGCCTTGCAGCTGTGTCATTCCATGCCCTGCCTCTTTTGTCACAGAGGTCAACATCTCTTTTTATCACTGGGTCAACATCTCTGGCTGGTAAAGACACCAGTCATATTGGACTGAGGGCCCATCTTCATTCAACATGACTTCATCTCAATTTAGCTGACATACGTGCAATGATCCTCTTTCCAAAGCCAGGCATATGTTGAGGATGTAGTTGAGCAAAGACTATGAAAGGAGAACACTGTCTAGCTCATCATAAGTCAGCAGTGAAAGGAGGAAATGCATAGACTGTTGCTCAGCTGGGAAACTTCAGGACACATAGTCGGCAGGATTTGAAGATCACCAGGCCAAGTCCAGTGCAATCACAAGGGCCTTATCCAAGGGAGGCAGAAGATTCAAAGGTAGAGAATGAAATGGAACTACAGACACACAAGTTGGAGTCATATGTTTTGAAGAAGGAAGAAGCAACAACAAACAGAATTGAAACTGAAACAGGCAAGGAAATAGATTGTCTCTTGAAGCTTCCAAAAGGACACAGGCCTGCTGACACTTTGATTTTTGCCTCAATATAAGTCATTTCAGATTTATGATACCCCCAAGCCACATGTTGTTTCAAATCACTAACTTGATAGCAATTTGTTAGGGCAGTTATAGGAAGCTAATACCCCTTGATACTTGTGGATATTTGTTTTAGGTGCCCATGGGTACCCAGATCCTTGCACACTAAAGTCTGTTATCTCNTCTGGTAGTATTTATATATAACTTAAATAATCCTCCTGTGTACTTTGACCCATCTCTAGATTACTTACACTGCCATGTAAATAGTTTTGTACTATACTATTTAGGGAATAATGATATGAAATGTGTGTCTGTATTCTGTACAGATAAAGTAATTTTTATGAATGTTTTTGATCCTTGATTGAGTCTGTGACTATGAAACCCATACAGGAAGGAAAGTTGATTAGGCTAGGTCTACAGTTGATGGGTGAGACTGGAGAGAAACAGGAAGTGACTCAAGCAGGAAAGATGGTGCAAAGATGAGTGTATACTTCTGTTTCAAATGAAATATCAGGCAGAGAAATTTTATGTTTCTGCCCCGTTACTGAATGTTTTGCATAGTAGATGATTTTAAAGCCATGTAATTCTCACTCGGGCATGGGATTTTAAATAAACACCATTTATGTTTGTAGAGGAGGAATTAATTATAGAAGTGCATTTATGAACAATTGTTCAGATTCAAAGCATGCTCAAGTAATCTCTGTTCCTTTTGAGTGCTTCTCCCTCTCCTCCACAAAGATATTCCTTTACTTTCCAAAACACAAGAACACAGTGTAAGTCAACCCTGGGTACAGACCTGAAACCCCATTACTCAGCAGACCAGAGCAGGAGGATGGAATTCCAAAGCTTGCCTGAACTATGGAGTGAGTCTAAGGCCAGCCTGGATGACTTAGTAAGATCCTGTCTCCAAATGGGCATGGGTATAGCTGAGTTCTGGAGTACTTGCCTAGTACATGCAACTTCCTGGGTTCAGTTCCCCAGTACTGAGAAAATAAAAGCAAAATAAAGCAACATAAATTTCTCAAAACTTTGCATTTGGGAGCAGTTAAAGGGCCCACTTTGGTTTGAGGAGCTAAAAAGAAAAATGTTTGCTAGGTGGAGATCCNCCCTGGAAACAAAATTTTAGCCTAAGATTATAGAAAAGCAATGCCAAAGCAAGANAAAGAAGCTGGATGTACCTCCTTACTATCAGCTTGGTTCAGATTGTCTAGGCTAAAAATAAATTATTTGTTAGCTAGTGCATTTTATCATGATTCCAGACTTCTTAGAAAACATTAATGCTAGAGCCATTTTTAAGCAAGACTATACCTTGCCAAAGAGGGCAGAAAAGATCAGACCATCAGAAAGGACTTCAAAACAATCTAAAAGTTCTTAATCCTTCATTTAAAAGTTAATCAGGAACACTATAGGTATTCTTAATATGATTTTTGTTAGAAAACTACTTTAGAAGGCAAAGGAGATTCTGGAATTATGCTCTCAGAGGCAGAATGGAAGCAGTGTGAATACANCCCTAGTTGATGAATGAGAGCTAGAAAGATAGAAGGATGGGGGACTAAATTGACTTCTGGCCCCCACCCCAAGCTAGGTGGCTTAGAACTCCTGCCATTTATTGAACATTACATTGCAATTAATAGAATCAGTTGTAACAGAGCTGATTTTGAGGCTTTGTTTAGCAGTATATATAGTGATCCACACTTCTGCAGGTCACCCCAGGATTTGCATATGTAGCTGGGATTTGGAGTATGGGGATGTAGATGCTCAAGGTAAAATTTGATGTTGAAGCAATAGTCTCATATGAGTTGCTTTTCTCTCCACAGTGGTCAAATACCCAGCAAGAAGCAACTTAGTAGAAGAATGTATTTTGGTTCACAGTGTGAGAAGACCAAAGTCCTTTGTGGTGGGGAAGGCATGGCAGATGAGATGGCAGAAGCACAAGGCTGCTTGCTAACATTGTAGCTGACCAGCAAGCAGAGAAGCAGAATGCCAGTACTCCCCTTTCCCTTTTGATTCAGTCCTGCACCCCAGCCCATGGGATGGTATTGCCCACAGTCAGATTGGTGCTTTGATATAAATGCCTACACAGACACCGCAGAGGGTGTGCCTCACCAGTACCCTAAGCATTTCTTAATCCATCCAAGTTGCCAAGCACATTTACTCATCATGGGGCTCTGGCCTTAGATTTCATTAGCTAAAGTCATTGCTAACCTCAAATCATTCCATGCAGCGAAGGGATACAGACGACTTTCTTGGGATAGCACGTATAACAGTGTTCCTGCTTTTGCTTTTTCCTGGTTAGTGGTATATCCCTGTCAGACAATGTTGTTACTTCATTACTGAACCAGTGTCCAACACGGCTGCTATTGACCAGAATTGTGACTAATTCTTGCTCTGCTCCAACAACCATCAAGCAATCCTCTTCCCACCTGCTAATCAGTTCTCCGCAGAGCTGTGTCCTCACAGTGTCCTTTCCACTGGTAGCCTCGGTTAACCTCCTGACTTGCATTTTAGTCTGCCAACTGCCTGATGCCAAAAGGAGGACCAGAAAGTTAAGGTAAATGGTACCAAACCAGGCTATGTTCCAACACTGCCCTGAGTTCTTCTGGATAAAGCCTACCCTTTCCCTCCTCTCCTAAGTCCCTTTTCTACCCTGAATGCTATCCTGTGCATTTACATTCTCCCACATAGAGATTGGACCCAGAGGATGACTACTGACTCTACTCTATCCAAGTGATGCCCAAGTGAGGCTTGTCAGAAGTTGCCTGAAAACAAAACCCTGGCTCTCCTTACTCAGGGATCCTATGTTACCTAAGGGTATGAGTGAAGATCTTCCCTCTGGTCCAGCACTTTAATTTCATAGAGATTTCAGGCAAGAATCCTAGAATGTAAACATATTGCTTGGTAATTCTTTCAATTCACTTAGATCCTAGCAAGACAGGTTCCTATAGCCTATTGAAAGTGCTACTTTCTGCATGTCATTTTCAATTGACTTTTATGCTCACAACCAAAGGGCTGTTGATTTCTTAAGTTTGCTGCAATAAATAACCATAAGCAGTGTGGCTTAAAAGAGCAAACAATTGTTCTTAAACTTCTAGGGGTGGGGTAGTCAGAGTCTGAGGGTCAACAGTGCCAGTTCTTCCTGAAGTCTAGGGAAGGGTCTCTTGAGTCTGCCTTCTGGGCTGTGGTGGCTGCTGGCAGTCCTCTGTATTCACTCGTGGTAGCAGAAGGTCAATGACTGCATCTACTGTGCCGTAATCTCCCTTGTAGAATCTCTCTGTAAACCCCCTGCTCCTTTTCCTTGAAAGTATACAAACAACTGAACTTAAGGCCTGTCCTAAATCTAGAGCAATCTTATTTTATGACCCCTAACTACCCTGACAATACCTATTTCCAAATAAGCCACTGTTCTAGGGACAGGGCACTGGGACTTTGATGTATGTTTTGGAACTGCTCTTCAACCCATGCAATATCCTTTCTACAGTGGTTTTCCACTAAGCTATTGACCTACCAAAGCATTTAGATGGTAACTGGTGCTAGAATTAACTGGAAGATCCCTCCTTCTGCCTGCAAGGTTAGGGAAACCATGTTTATAAAGACTATTTATTGTTATTATGCTGTGGGATGTCTTTCTGTATGCTATGAATATGTGTTGCTCTGATTGGTTGATAAATAAAGCTGCATTGGCCTATGGCAAGACACCTTAGAGGCAGGCAGAAAATANAAGCAGAAAATACAACTGGTAATGCCACGGCCACGTGGCAACTTATAGATTAATAGAAATTGGTTCAGTTATAAGAGCTAGCTAGCAAGAAGTTTGAGCCATAGGTCATACAGTTTGGTAATTAATATAAGCCTCTGAGTGATTATTTTGTAAGTGGCTGCAGGACCATGGGCAGGTCTTGCTGGGCAGGACCTGAGAAACCTTCCAGCTACATTACTATCACACACACTACAAAATAAATACAATTTTTATTTCCTGNTTAAAATACTCTCCCCTTTCCTGAGGTGACTCTGACTCTTAGTTTTCTACCCTCTTATTATCTTTGCCTTTTTAATTACATTCATTTAGTGTATATGCATGTGTTCAAATGCTTGAGTGTCAATCCACTCTGTGGCCAGTGAGGCTAAGCCTTGAGGATTGAAGGATATATTCCAAAGACCTGTGTGGGGGAAAAAACCAGG
>LZPO01044527.1:129104-149427 GCA_001675575.1 Neotoma lepida | reverse complement strand
CAGGGCTGAGACATGGGAACCTTATCAGACAGAAAGGAAAAGGAAATCAGAGAAGAATAAATAAAGTATTGAGACTTTGGAAATGGATAAATAAGGTTCAATTTAACAAGGCATGAGGAGACATACCTGAGAAGTTCTTGGGCNGGAGGATTTAGGACTGGGGCACATAGCCATAGACTGGAAATAGAGAAGAAGGGAGGAGATGGAAATCAGCAATCTCTGCCACCTTCTAGGAAGGTCACTATGTCACTAGCACACCTGAAAGAGGTGGAGAATAAGTTTTTACTCTTACACCCTTTGATCTTTCATTCCTCTAATCTTTATATAATGCACATGTGTGAGCTAGAAAAATGTTATTACAAACATGTATATAAAATGATTTTTATGGACCCACAGTACTGTGGAATGAAACCAGGCAGCTGCTGGTGCTAACTTTCAGGTGAAACGATAGTTTATGCATACTCCCACTACTCTCAACAGCCTGTAAAAGCAATTCAGCTGGCTTTCCCATTGGCATAAAAATTACCCCTTTAGCTTCTGTTTGCCTAGTTCAGCCTAAGCATCAGCTTCAATATGAACTGGGGTCTGGTGATTTTATAGTCCCTTTATATGGTTGCTCAACTTGGATGAGCATCTATTTCATAACTGGCTCAGGCATGTCACAGGATCCAGTCATTCACCCCAGGGACTGAAGCTAGTGATGGAGTCACAGACAAACAGAAGACAACCCAACCCAGTATTGTGGTTCAGATAATGNCTGACATCTGGTTTCTAGTGCTCCCACTATCGTGCTCCCACTTCATCAATATTTATCATTATATATTGGCATCAATACTTATCTTTTCAAACGAATATGAAACCCATAAGAAACCTTCTACTACATAGAACAACAAGTTATTATCTAGCTCTGTTTTATTTTTAAGAATTAACTAATGGCCACTCCTTCCAGCCTTTCTTTCTAGCCCATCTCCACTTCTCTGTGGCTCTCAGCCAACTGGAAGAACAGCTCTCTACTAGGGACCCCACAGTGACAAACTTTGCTGGGACTCAAGAAAGTGAATTTTTTCCCCCTCTACTTCCTCCACTGTAGTGTGGTCAAACGTTAGACCAGCTGCCACCTGCCCATGTGAGCTCCTCCTCCTAGCCCATCTATATCCCTTTGGGACTCAACCTTTGGCTGTACGGCCAGTGTCCAGGGTCTACCTAGTTCCCCCCATCACTCCTTCAGCCATTCCTATTAGCTTCTCTCCATTCCATTGTGAATCTTTATTGACCTGCAGAACTACTCTCTACCACTGCCANCAGACTTGGCTGTAATTCAGGGGTCCAACTGCTGCACATTTGGATAAGAACCAGAGTGGGCAACAGCAACTAAAAGATGGAACACCCATTTGGAAGACCCAACAAGAGTGAGATCTGCTATCTACACCAAGAAACACTTCAAATGTCCTAAGTTCAGATGCTGAGATACAAGCTCAAAAACATAAACATGAACAACCAAGATAGCCAGATAAACAATCCTTGAACAATTAATCAAAAGAGGAAGAAAACATTACAACAAAATAACAGAAATTAATAAACACTGATCATTAATAATTCAATATTAATGATCTCAAATCACCAATGAAAAGACACAGACTAACAGACTGGATTACAAAACAGGATCCATCCTTCTGCTGCATCAAATGCACTTCACCATCAAGTACANAAATCACCTTATGGTAAAGGAGTGGAAAAAGATATTCCAAGAAAATGGGAACCAAGAAGCAAGTAAGCATAGCTATTTTAATATCTTACAAAACAGACTTTAAACCAAAATTATTCAAAAAATAGGAAATAATACTACATAATCATTAAANGAAAAATCCAAGAGGACCTTACAATTCTAAATATTTATGCACTAAACAGAAGCATACTCAATTTCATAAAAGATAAACTAATACAACTAAAATCATATATTGACCCTAAGACAGTGAGAGAGGATGACTTCAATGCCCAAATATTGTCAATCCATAGCTCATCCAGACAAAAATTAAACAGAGAAATGAAGNAGTTAAATAATATCATAAATCCAATGTATCTAATAGACATTGATAGAACATTCCACTAAAACAGTAGCCTTTGGAACTTTCTCCAAAACTGACCACATGTTAGCACACAAAGAAAGTCCCAACATAAATTAAAAAATTGAAATAACACCTTGAATCCTATCTGACCACCATGGATTAAAGATGGATATCAACAAAACAGAAACTACAGAAAGTTTAAAAATTCATAGAAGCTGAACAACTCACTACTGAATGAAAACTGTGTTGAGACATAAATCAAGAAGGAAATAGAAAATTTTAAAAAACTGATGAAAATTAAAACACAACATATCCAAACCTATGGGACAAAATGTAGGCAGCTGTAAGAGGCAAGTTCATAGCACTAAAAAACTAGAGAGAGCTGGACAGATTGCTCAAAACCAAGGCTCATAACCAAAGTAATTGGAGAAATCTCATATTAATAATTTAAACATGCTCAAAAGCTCCAGAAAACAAGAATACCCAAAAGAGTAGATTGAAAGAAATAATCAAAGTCAGGGCTAAAAGTAATAAAATAGAAATAAATAAACAAACAAAATAATATATNGAATCAATGAAACAAATAATTGGTTCTTTGAGAAAAATCAACAAGATTGACAAAGCTTTAGACAAATTAACCAAAAGACAAAAGAGAGAAAATNCAAATTAATAAAATTAGACAGCAAAAGGGAGACATTACAACAGACACTGAGGAAATTCAGAGAATGATAAGGACATACTTTAAAAATCATATTACACCAAACCAGAAAGCCTAAAAGAAAATGGATGGAATTTTTTTTATATATATGANCTACCTAGGTTAAATCAAGATGAAATAAACCATTTAAACAGACTCATAACCCCCTAAAAATAGAAGCAATTATGAAAAAAACTCCCAACCAAAATAATAATAATGATGATGATGATAATTCCCAGGGCTAGGTGGGTTTGGTGCAGAACTCTACCGACACTCCAAAGAACTGACNCTAATGCAAATGCTCCTCAAACTANTCTACAAGACAGAAACAGAAGGAACATTTCCTAAATCTTTTTATAAAGCCACTATTATTGTGATACCAAAATCACACAAAGACCCAACAAAAAAGAGAGANAGAAAATTATAGGCCAATATCCCTTGTGAACACAGATGCAAAAATTCTTAGGAAAATACTTGTAAATCAAATTCAAGAACAAATCAAAAAGATTATCAACCCTAATCAAGTTGGCTTCATTTCCAAGATGCAAGATGGTTTAACATATGTAAATCAATATGGAAAGTAAGAAGTCAAACTATCTTTATTTGCAGATAATATGACTTTATACATGAAGATTTTACCAGGAAAAATGCTACAGCTGATAAAGACTTTCATCAAAGTGGTAGAATACAAAATTAACAAACAAAAATTAGTAGCCTTCCTATATACAAATGACAGACTGAGAAAGAAATCAGGGGAACAGTATCTGTTTCAGAATAGCCTCAAAGGATATCTTGGGATAACTCTAATGAAGCAATGAAAGACTTGTATAATAAAAACATTGAGACACTAAAGAAAGAAATTGAAGAAGACAACAGAAGATGGAGGGANCTTCCAACCTCATGGATTTATAGGACTAATATTGTGAAAACAGCATCTACAGATTCAATGCAATCCTCATCAAAATTACAACACGATTCTTCACAGAAACTGAAAAAAAAATCAGGATAGCTAAAGTAATCCTACATAATGAGAGAATTGCTGGAGATATTACCACCCCATATTTAAAATTGTATTACAAGGCTATAGTAATAAGAACACATGGTATTGGCATAATAGACACTTTGATGAATGGAATCCAATTAAAGACCCAGACATAATTTCATACATCTACAGATACCTTGTTGCAGAATATTTGTTTAACTATGTAAAGATATGTTGCATTTGTTTAATTATGTAAAGATGTGTTGCTGTTTTACGTTGACTGCCTAAGGCATCTGATTGGTCTAATAAAAAGCTGAATGGCAAGCAAGGAGGTATAGCTGGGACTGGCAGGGAAAGTAAGTAAGAGGAAGAATTTAGGCTCGGGGGAAGAAAGAAAAGAGACACCAGGGAGACTCCAGAGGCCAGACAGACAGACACAGAGGAAGCACAGAAGTAGGACATACAGAACAAAAGGTAATAAGCCCTGAAGCAAAACATAGATTAATAGAAATAGGTTAAATTAAGTTAAGAGAGCTAGTGGGACAAGCCTAGGCTAAGACTGAGCATTCATAATTAATAAGTTTCCATGTCTTTATTTGGGAGCTGGTGGCCCAAAGAAAAAACAACTACAGTACCTTCCTTTGACAAANAAGCCAAAAANACACCCTGCAGAAGACAGCATCTTTAACAATTGGTATTGGCCAAACTGGATAGTTGCATGTAAAAGAATGAAAATAGATCCTTATCCATCACCCTGCATAAAATTCAACTCCAAATGGGTTAACAAACTCACCATCAGACTAGATACTCTGAATGTGATAAAAGTAAAAGTGGGGAATATGTCTGAACTCATTGGCACAGGAAAGAACTTTCTAACAGGGCCACCTACAGCACAGGCATTAAAACCAAAATTAATTAATAAGTTGGCCTCATGAAGCTGAATGGCTTTATAGCAAAGAAAACCATCATTTGAGCAAAGTAGCAGCTGACNTAATAGAAAAAATNTTTACTAATTATACATTTGATAGANTTAGTATCCATTTCATACAAAAAACTAAAAAACAATAAAAAAACAAAAACTGGACATCACAGAAAAACAATTTCTAAACTGAAATAGGTAACTAAACAGAGAGTTTTAAAATATAAACACAAATGGCTGAGAAACACTTAAAATTTTTCAACATCCCTAGCTATCAAGCAAATGCAAATTAAAACTACTTTGAGATTTTATCTTACCCCAGTCAAAGTGGCCAAGATCAAAACAACAAATAACAACACATGCTGTCAAGGATGAAGGGAGCGGGGACACTTATTCATTACTGGTGGAAGTACAAACTAGTACTATGGAAATCAGTGTAGCGGTTCCTCAAAAAGCCAAAAAGCCATCTACCACAATATCCAGCTATACCACTTTTGGGCATATACTCAAAGGAGTCTACATCTTTCTACAGAGATACTTGCTCATCCGTGTTCATTACTGCTCTATTCCTAATAGCTAGAAACCAGAAAAGGCCTAGATGTCCATCAACTGAAGAATGAATAATGAAAATATGGTGCATTTGCACTCTGGAATATTATTCAGCTGTTAAGAAAAATGAAATTAGCATTCAAATGGAGCTAGAAATAACCATTCTGAGTGAGGTAACCCATACCCAAAAACAAATGCTGCATGTTTTCTCTTATATGGGAATACTAGCTTTTAAGCTTTTGATGTGTGTGTTTCAATCAGAAAAAGAACAGAGGTTAGGGAGTCTCTAAGGGACCAGGGGAGAGNNGGAGATCTTCCAGGGAACAGGAAAGAGAATAGTGTCATAAAGAGATAAAGGGGAAACTAGAATACAAGATTAAATGGGAAAGAGTTGGAAGGGCCAGGTAAAGGAGGGAATATGGAGAGGGGCCACTAACATTAAAGGCATTTTGAAAAGTCATATGAAAACCAACGACTATAGAAGCTTCCTAACATATAGACATATATGAAAGATATTTAAATGGAGTCAGTATATGATAAGAAAGACAGTGCCCCAACTAGACATCATATGCCACCAAGTAAAATCTCCAGTGATAGGAATGAGCTACATCTTGTTGATTCCTCGGCCAAAGAGGTCCCATAGAGCCCCCTTAAACATCACACTATTGCCAAAGCTAATGTTCACTTCCCACAACCAGATGGTAATGCTCTATTGCCGAAAACACCACTTGTGTCATGGAGAAATCAAACTGGTGCCCAACTAGAAGCGTCACATCTACTGACTGACATCCATGGTGCCGGAAGGTACTTTGCATGCTACTGGAGGAGAAAAGTAATCATCAATATCACCCAGCTAGAAACTCTGCAACCTACAACAGTGGCCTGCCTACAAGATATATTGATGCCATAGTGGAACAAATGGTACNGTAGTAACCAACTACATTTTGGTTGGATTTAAGACTTATGGAACCCATATCTGACATTGGTAAAGTGGCCAAGAACCTGGGACTAGATAGTTCATTTGCCCTGGGGAAAAACCTACTACTATTATTCTGCTAAATGAACATAGCAATAAAATTACTCCTAATGACATATTGCTATATCCATAGTTCAATGCCTCACTTAANCCTCATCAAAGAAGCTTCTTCTTGTAGTAGATACAATTAACACAAAAACCCACAACTAGAGTTAGTCTCTAACTAGAGTTAGAGACTTTGCAGGACTCACACCTAAATGGGACTTCTTTTTTAATACACTACTCCCTTAAGGCTCAGGGATCTATGTGGAAGAAGGGACAGAAAGATTTTCAGAGGCAGAGGAGGTAGATGAACAGCATCTTCCAAACACAAGGCTGACATACATATGAACTCATACAGAATGACAGCACACACAAGACCTGCACAGGTTCAAACCAAACAAAAACTCAACATTGAGAAGGGGAAGTGGCACAAAGTCCCACTCCTAACCAAGAAGCTTGTTGCAATTGATGCCTGCCAGCAAAGGAAAACCAAAATCAGCTTTCCCCAGTTAGTGTCACTGAGTACATCAACCACACTTCAGGTCAGGCCCCACACTCAGGGGTAACATGCATGAGAATGCTTATTATTTTGTTTTAGTTTGGCCTGGTATTTTTTGTCTTTGGGGTTGTTGTTTGTTTGCTTNTCTGTTTTGATTCTTGTTTTCTGAGAGTGGAGAGGGAAGGAAAGAGGAAACAGTGTGGAGATGGGTGGGTAGGAAGGTGAGGAAGATCTGAGGAGTTGGAGGAAGGGAGAGAATATGATCAAAATATACTATATAAAAAAATTAAATAGAAAGACTTTATCAATCAAATCAATAAAAATGAAAAAGAACTAATGAAATAATTATGCTTCCTGTGGGAAGATGTTGAAACTCTGCACTTTGTGAATAATCAGTTTTACTGCATAGATAATATTGAAAAGTTCAACACTCACAGCAAGCACTACCCAAAGCCTGGGCAGCCAACAGTGTGTAGGATGTTATGAGCAGTAACTGCAGCAAACAAAGGGATACAGAATTCTTCGAATACTTTGAGGTTTAAGGGAAGAAGTGCCTTAGAGAATGATTCCAGTCAGGTTGTGATCTAACTGCATTTAGAGACAAAGTTTGAAGCTCTTGCTTGAGTCAGATGTTCTACATCAGACTATATAAACAAGTACAAGTCACAGCATGCACAGGAAAGACAATAAATCAAAACCAAACTGGTACACTAGACTGTAAAAGCCAGTTTGATTACTCTGCACATTTGCCAATTCCCATGTGTAAGATCACCTGCTGTGTTGTATTAATGAAAGTGTTAAATCCCATTACCTGATTTGCCTGTCACACAGATGATAGTCAGCAGAGAAGTATTTATTGAGCCTCCCACAGATGAGTAATTTTAGAAACTATACTAACTAGAAAATATCCAAGGGTAGANTAATTACTAAGCTCCTTNAAAAAAGCAACAAAATCTGTGTTCTTTATAAGAATCCAGCATAGAATTCNCCCTCAAAACAACACAAGGCCACAATNAAGAAAACTTGGTCTGAAGCACAGTCAGGATCNACAGTGAAGATTAACTGTGTTCGTGACTCCTTATCTCACACACGCCTTATCTCATTCACTCCTCCTCCAATTCATAAATGANGAAAGCAAGTTTCAGCAAGAACAGGCAACATGGGTACCGAAGCAGAGACAAACAAACCAAACACAGGCCTGAGGAAAGGGTTTTACATATAAGGATTGAGCACACAGTGAGATTTTCAGAGCTTCTCCCCACCTACCTACGAATCATAGATAGGGACTTACACATTCCTATTATGACACTCAATTTAAGTTGGTATTGCCACTGACTGTCACAGGGACAAGCCTGACAAAGCAGGACTATTGTTCCCTTGAACCATGCAGGCTCACAGTAGTNCTGAATTACCCAGACCTTATTCTTGAATTGTAGTCCTCTTTAAAATGTGTCACATAGAGTCTGGGGAAACTTCCCTCTTGTCTTTGTTACGCAAACTGGCCTTTCCCTTTAAATTACACCTTTCAATTACTTGTTTCCTTAGGTTTGGCTGATCTCAAAATTCTTCTAACTCTGTTCTTTACTCACTACCTCCTTGGCAATATCCTCACAGAGCATGAATGTTCCTTTATCTCTTTGTGTTTCTGTTAAACANGTGTTTGTATATACTTACTTATGCTTTGCAGGCTCAGGTTTACCTAAAGTTAGGAACTATTGAGGAAGACATCGCCATCCCTCCATCCACTGTGGACTTGTCAGGAGCAGAGTTCTTTTACAGGAATAACACTCTTGGCCTATTTCTTCCCAAGCTTCAGTATTCCTTCCTAGGGGAAAAAAATATCTCATCTGGCTCTGAGTTTGGGAGCATGTCATCTCATCCCCTTTCTTTTAGAATCTTCCTGCCTTCATAAAGACTATTTTCTGCCTTACTTCTCCATGCAATACACATGACAGGGTCAGGCCTCTAGAGGGACAAGATTGGGTTTGTTCTTACTAGGATTAGGTAAGTACAGGATTAGTAAACATTGTCAATACACCTAAATCATGTTCTTCAAATTCCACTAAAAAAGTTGATGTTTTGGTCCCATCAACACTGTCTTTTGCTGGCTTCCATAGTGGTTCTAAACTTTGGGTGAAGAATATAATTTACTAACATTATCATATCACATTAGTGATAATCATTACAGGATTGCCATAAAAGCCAGGCATAGTGCATAGTGGTGCACACCTATAACCCTAGCACTCAGCAGACAGAGACAAGATCACAAATTCAAGATCAGTGTGCTAGATACTTCTTTGTCAACTTCAAACAAGCTAAAGTCATCTAAGAGGAGGAAACTTCAATTAAGAAAATGCTTCCTTCCCCCAGGGCCAGATGGTTTCAGCAAAGAATTCTACCAGACTTTCAAAGAAGAGCTAATATCAGTACTCCTCAAATTATTCCACAAAATAGAAACTGAAAGAACATTGCCAAATTCTTTTTATGAGGCCCCAGTTACCCCGATACCCAAACCACACAAAAACTCAACAAAGAAAGAGAATTACAGTCCAATTCCCCTTATGAACATTGATGCAAAAAATTCAATAAAATACTGGCAAACAGAATTCAAGAACACATCAAAAAGATCATCCACCATGCTAAAGTGGACTTCATCCCAGAGATGCAAGTATAGCTCAACATACAAAAATTTGTCAACGTAATCCACCATATAAACAAACCGAAAGAAAAAAAAAAGCAAGATCATCTCATTAGATGCTGAAAAACCCTTTGACAAAATCCAACACCCTTCCATGGTAAAAGTCTTGAAGAGATCAGAGATACAAGGAACATAACTAAACATAATAAAAGCAATATACAGCAAGCCAACAGCCAACATCAAATTAAATAGAGAGAAACACAAAGCGATTCCACTAAAATCAGGAACAAGATAAGGCTGTCCACTCTCTCCATATCTATTCAATATAGTACTTGAAGTTCTAGGTAGAGCAATAAGACAACAAAAAGAGATTAAGGGGATACAAACTGGAAAAGAAGTCAAAGTATCACTATTTGCAGATGATATGATAGTATACATAAGTGACCCCAAAATTTCTACCAAAGAATTCCTACAGCTGATAAACACCTTCAGTAATATGGCTCAATACAAGAATAACTCAAAAAAGTCAGTAGCACTCTGATAAAAGGTCTGAGAAAGAAATCAGGGAAACAACACACTTCATAATAGCCACAAACAATATAAAATATCTTGGGGTAATTCTAACCAAACAACTAAAAGACCTGTAAGATAAGAACTTCAAGTCTTTGAAGAATAAAATTGGAGAAGATATCAGAAAATGGAAAGACTTCCCATGCTCATGGACCTGTACAATTAACAAATGGCCATCTTACCAAAAACAATCTACAGATTCAAAGCAATCCCCATCAAAATCCCAACACAATTCTTTACAGACCTTGAAAGAACAATACTCAACTTCAAACAAAAAACAAAACAGGATAGCTAAAGCAATCCTGTACAATAAAAGAACTTCCAGAGGTATTGCCATCCCTGGCAGGAGTTCCACAGAGAGAGAAACACTTAAAGAAATGTTCAACAACCTTAGCCATCAGGGAAATGCAAATCAAAACAATTCTCAGATTCCATCTTAGACCTGTCAGAATGGCTAAGATCAAAAACACTGATGACAGCTTATGCTGAAGAGAATGTGGAGCAAGGAGAACACTCCTCCATTGCTGGTGGGAATCCAGACTTATACAGCCACTTTGGAAATCAATACGGCAGCTTCCCAGAAAATTGGGACTCAATCTACCTCAAGACCCAGCGATACCACTCTTGGGAATATACCCAAAGAATGCTCAATCATATCACAAGGACACATGCTCAACTATGTTCATAGCAGCTTTATTTGTAATAGCCGGAAACTGAAAACAAGCTAGATGTTCCTCAACTGGGAATGGATAAAGAAAACGTGGTACATTTACACAATAAAATTTTATTCAGCTGGTAAAAACAGCAACAAGAAATTTGCAGGCAAATGGATAGAACTAGGAAAAAAGCATCCTGAATGAGGTAACACAGACCCAGAAAGACAAGCATGGTATGTACTCACTCATAAGTGGATATTAACCATAAAGTAAAGGATAACCATGCTACAATCCACAAACCTAGAGAGGCTAGGTAACAAGGAGGGCCCAAGATGGAGGGATGCATGCATCTCCCTGGGAAGGGGAAATAGAGATCTCCTGGGTGGACTGGGGGAAGCTGAGCATGGGAACTTGAGGGATCAGGCTCAGGGGTGGGCAGAGGAGGAGAGTGCTACTGAAAAAGATGACTGGAAAGGGAGGCTTCACAGAGTCAGATAAAAGTCTGATACAAGAGTAACTTCCACGAGTCTACAAGGATGGCCCCAGCTAAGACTCCTGGCAGCAGTGGATGCATATCCTGTACAAGCCATGTCCTATGATTGGATTGGTGACTACCCAGGACGTCATCAGAGAGCCTTTATCCAGTGACTGATGGAGGCAGATTCAGAGACCCAAGGCCAAACAATGGGCTGAGCTAAGGAGTCCTGCTGAGGAGAGGAAGGAGGGATTGTAGGAGCCAGGAGAGTCAGGGACATGGCAGGAAAACCCACAGAAACCACTAGCCTGTTTCACGGGAACTCACAGTCTGACCAACAACCAGGGAGACTGCATGGAACTGACCTAGGCCCTCTGCATATATGTGACAGTTGTGTAGCTGGATCTACTTGTGTGACTCCTGGCAATGGGAGCAGGACTGTCCCTGGTGCTTTGGCTGGCTCTTGGGAACATCTTTCTCATTCTGGATTGCCTTACCCAGCCTAAATAGAGTAGGAGGTGCTTGGTCTTATGGCAGCTTAATATGCCATGCTTTGCTGATGCCCATGGAAGCCTGCCCCTTTCTGAGTGAATATGGAGGAGGGGGGATTAAGAGAGAGGAGGTGGGAGGGAGAAGGAGTGAGAGGAGAGGAGGGAGGCGAGGCTGTGTTTGGCATGTAAAATAAATTAATTAATTAAAATAAGAAAATGCTTCCACAATACCAAGCTGTAGGGCATTTTCATAATTAGTTACTAATGTGGGAGGGCCCAGCCCATTGTGGGTGGTGCTATATCTGGGCTGGTGATCCTGGGTTCTACAAGAAATCAGGCTGAGCAAGCCATGTTGAGCAAGACAGTAAGCAGCACCCCTCCATGGCCTCTGCATCAGCTCTTGCCTCCAGGTTCCTGCCCTGTTTGAGTTTCTGTCCTGACTTCCCTCAGTGATGAACTGTGATGTGGAAGTGTAAGCCAAATAAACCCTTTCCTTCCCTGACTCCATTCAATCAATGATGGACTATGATCTGGAAGTGTAGCCAAATAAACTCTTTCCTCCCCAACTTGCTTATTGGTCATGGTCTTTCATCATAACAATAGAAACCTTTACTAAGAGCAAATTTGGCTAGGCCAGTCTGAGCTACACAGCACAACTGTCTCAAAAACAAGCAATATACAAAGGATTGCATTAGAAATACTGTATTTGGTAGAGCATGAAGCACATTTTCTATATAAGTAATTCATATTTCAATTTTATCATTTCTTTCATGTATCTCCTTCATAGTAAATTTCTATGACTTATTTATTCAGATGACTGATATTTGATTAAATCTAGCACAATACATTTGAGTTTAACATTTAATTGAAGGAAGATATTCTCCAACCAAAGTATTCAGTTATAAAGGATTTATTTTTAATATGTTAACATAATTTAAATTTCCCAAATTAGTTTTTAAGAAATACCACATTTAAATACACTCTAAAGTGAGTACTATATTGATATTGACTACAAAAATTTATTTTTTTCAGTACTAGAGATCAGATATTGGATGTTATACATGCTAGGCAAGAACTCCACAGCTAAGCCACATCCCCAGCTCAAAGAAGTTTTTTATCTTTCTGTGTGTCTGTGAGTGTGTGTGTGTGTGTATGTGTGTGTGTGTGTGTGTGTACACAAGTGCACAGCATATATGGAGATGAGAGGATCACCTTGAGTTGTCTACCCTGTTTAAAATAGGGTCTTCTGTTGTTTACTCGTGCACATGCCAGGCTAGCCAGCCCTCAACCTTCCGAGGTTTCTCCATCTCTGATTGCCTCAAAGGAGAAATGGGATCACAGATGTGCAGCACTACATCTAGTCTTATGTGTGTTCTGTGGATCTGATCTGAGATCCTCAAATATGCACAACGTAGGAAGCATTTTACCTACTGGGCTATCTCCCCAGCTCAAAAATTTTTAAACATGAACCTGGTAACTGAGAAACTAAAACTTGAAAAATGTATGCCAGATAACCTTGCATATTTTTAAACCAGGAATTGTTCCTGGATTTAATTCCACAAAGTTTAAGTTACTCCTGACAATAAGCTGNTAAAGAGACACATTAACACTTCAAGGTTGCTAGACTTCACATTCTTCACAGAGATAGCCATGCTCACAGCTAAAGCAACTCTTCAATTAACAGTGTGCTAAGCAGTACCAAATCATTCATATTCCACCTCTCAGTAGCCTCATAACATTTTGGTAGAAGACCTAACCATGTAGAATGTAAAAATAAGATTTCCTGAGTTCGGATATGAACTCTCTTACTCAACAGTTGGGGGACTATACACATAACGGCTCTGTACCTCAGTTTTCCATCTGTACACTGAGCATGGCAATAACCCTTGCTAAAAAGTGTTGTGTTACATAAATTATTATGTGGAACATGCTTAGAACTATCTACTACACATCTTACCATCCAATGGCATATACATGTTAGCTATTATTTTTGTTATTTTTAAGAAATGTAGTACCTTGGGTTCATGTCCCCATAATCCACAAAGTGAAGGATGATATTATGTCTAGACAGAATCATTTGTTCTTTGAAGTAGCAGCAATACTATAGAAAAACCCTTAGNAAAGTCCAAAGAGCCAGCATTACCTGAGATACAATAAGGGCTAGCTAATAATTACATCAACATTCTCCAGCCAAAGGCTGTAAGAGGCCCATCTACAGTGACACAAACTGGATTTATTGATTCATTGCAAGCAGGAAGAGCAAGCACCATGGGGACCTAGAGGGAACCTCAATAAGACAGTGTTAGGAAGAATTTACTATAGGGGTTGAGTCTAGGGAACATGCAAGGAAATGGGGATCCTCCCCAGATTGGATACTGTCTAAAAGCAGAAATAATTCTGACTGAGCAGCTTAACTTTTTATCCAATCATTGAAAGACAAAAGTTGAAGTAATGCTATAACTGGAAAAGAGGCAATGGTCACTCACTAGCCAGGAATGAGGATTGTTATATCATTTTCTTGGTTGACAATGTTCTTAATTTTACCTGTTGAGACATTCCCATGAAGAATCTATTTCTGTCAAGCTCCACTTACAGGCTTTAAGTTGTTTTGTCTCAGGTTAGTGTCCTTTGAAAAGTATTTACCTGAAGAAGAAAGCTCCTGCCCTTCCCAAAGCCAAAGCCAAAATGAAGGCCTTAAAAGCCAAGAAGGCAGTGCTGCAAGGTGTCCACAGTCACAGAAAGAAGATTCACACTGATAGGTTTTCTGCCTCCCACCCCCACCCCATATGGTTCTCCGCCCACGCAGTAAGCCAACTCAAGCTAAACTGAAAAAGTATAACAGGTATATAGCGAGCAACTCCCAGACAGGTTCTCCAGTCCCAGAGATCGGGGGCCAGAGGAGTCGCACCCCCAAATTAAAGCAGGGAGATTTTAAGGTTGTAGGTGAGGGGTGATGACTGTCTGCCACAAGCTGAATTTGTCCACCCTGGTATGGTCAAAAACTCAGCGCTTAGGCGGAGACTTGGGCAGCTGGCAACTTCAGGAGAGGAAGCTGCGNTAGACACCAAGAAAGTAGAACTGGGCATTTTTGCGCCTTTCCTTTGTTCTGAGACTCTCTGAGCAGGTAGTCAAGAGAGGGGAGGAGGAGGAAGGGGAGGGAGAGTCGAAAGAGACAGGAATAGGTTTTCCGGACCATGCAGCGGCAGGCAAGCTGGAGGCTCCAACTGAACATGCAAGCCACCCAATTTCAGGTGTCCCAAGACCCTGCAGCTCTGAAGGTAACCCAAATATCCTTGAAAGAGAGCGCCCAGGAGAGACAATCTTGCCCACTATGCCATCATTAGGTTCCCTCTGACCACTGAGTCAGAAGAAGACAGAAGACAATATACATGTCTTCATTGTGGATGTCAAGGCCAACAAGCACCAGATAGAACAGGTTGTAAAGAAAGTATGTGACACTACTGTGGCCAAAGGCAGCACCCTCATAAGGCCTGATGGAGAGAAAAAGGCATATGTGTGGTTGGCTCCTGACTATGATGCTGCGGGTGTTGCACTGGGATCATCTAAACTGAGTCCAGATGACTAATTCTATACACTGTTCTATTCTATACACTTTTTTCACCATAAAAGGGGGGGGGCAGTGCTTACCTTCCCACAAAAGAGCTCCACACATTCAAGGTAAATACTTGGAAAGCTCCTGGCTAACAGAGGATTTACTGTTTCTCAAACTAGTTAAGGTTTTGATCAAATGTCAGGGCTGGTGAGAAAGTAATAACTATCACTGTTATTACATATACTGTTGGGTTTAGTGTAAAGTCCTTTTATAATTGTGCAACTTGAGCCTCAGAATAATCCAAGGAAGTAGGGCAGGGGCCTTCCCTTTCTCAACTCCAGAGACTCCAGGCATATTTCTCAAAAATGATACCTCCCTGGTGTAAATAATGCTCTCTGGAGTTGTGATCCAAGACTTCCCTAGGAAGATACACATTATTTTCCAGCTACCCTTCAAGTTCTCCCTAGAAATCTATCTGTTCAAGTGCTGGTGTTGGATCTGATTAGTCACAGTCTCGGCTTCTACACGGCTATGCTAGCCAGCCCTGTTAAAACCTAAACTCCAGAGGCTGCGACAGTGAGATGGTTTTGCCTTTTCTCCACAGCCATGTCTCTGCTGAGACAGGATCTTTCAAAGGGTACTGAACTCACATCCGCTTTCACATAGTAGCTTCCTAAAACAAAAATAACTGTGCTGCCTTAAAAGTTAATATCCCTCAGCATGTTTTGCTTACAACTTTGGAATGAATGACAATGATTATTGAGCTCTGAAGGAAAAAAAAAAAAGGAAAGAACAAAATATTCTGCTATATTCAGGCACGAAATTCCAAGATTTAGACTAACCAGCAAGTTATAGGTTCTTGCACATTCTGGGAAACCTGCCAAATAAAATCCCAAAGGAAAGTGGAAATTCCCAGGAAACTTTTGTGATAATAAATCTTTGTCCAGCACCATCTTTTTGTAGCTGGGAATTTCCCTTATCACTCTATTTCTCCCCTTCGACATTGTACAAAGTGAAACTGAAATATAACGAACGCACAACTGGTTATTATCAAACCATAGCAGTTCCCAGAAAAAAGACAGACTGTGAGAGGAAAAGTCTAAAGTTTCAGCAGAACACTTAGCACCTGTGACCANATGTTCTGGCATCCTGTCTTTCCCAGGACACTCAAAGTATTCCAAATGCAGAGACATTGACTTTCT
Source organism: Neotoma lepida (assembly GCA_001675575.1). Lineage (NCBI taxonomy): Eukaryota > Metazoa > Chordata > Mammalia > Rodentia > Cricetidae > Neotoma > Neotoma lepida. The sequence continues at coordinate 133,112 of LZPO01044527.1, read as the reverse complement.
TGTCTTTGTACTTCCAGCACTTAGGAGGATGGTATATAAAATGTTTGTTAAATGTGTTGCCTGGGAGTGGCTGCGCTGGAGATCTGAATTATCAGGAAGGTCCAATTTTCATTTGCATATCACTTAACCACAACNGAACATCTTACCTATTTGGCACACATTAAAAATCATAGTAACATGGCAGCTCACAGAAGGTATTCCATTTTCTGGACTCTGTGGATACCAGTCATGGTGTACATAAAATTAAATTAAATTAAGAATTTTAAGCAGGTGNGGTGGCACACACTTTGAATTCCAACACTCAGGAGGTGAAGCAAGCAGATCTCTCTCAGTTCAAGGCCAGCATGGTCTATATAGTGAATTCCAGGAGATCCAGGGTTATGTAGAGAGGCCCTGTCTCAAAAGAAAATAAATAAGAATTAAAAAATAATAATACTGAGGAAACCTAAAATGTTCCTTGATAGATATATGATTGAACAACTATAGCATACCCAAACCATGCAATAACATTCAGCAATTTATAAAAAGCTATTGATACAAACAAACTCTCCCATGGATCTCAAGGATATGATGCTGAATAAGCTAAGCAATCTCAAAACATTACATATTTTAGAATTCCATTAACAAACGTTATAGTTTGTATGTGACGTGTCCTTCCAAAAGCCCCATACATTAAAGGCTTAGAGCCCCCAGCTGGTAGCACCACTGAGAGGTGATTAGATCATAAGGCTTGCTCCATTTATTGGTAATATATTGATTAGCTCATAACTGAATGGGTTGGAAGAAATNAGGGGCCTACCTGAAGAAAGTAGGCCACTGCAGGTATTGGTAGCATGTTGTCTTTGAAAGACAAAGCTTGTCCCCTGTCCTTCCTTATTTCTCTATGCTTCCTAGTGAACAGGTTTGTTCTACACAGGATCCCTGCCATGATGTACCGTCTCAATGGGGCCCAAAACTAAGAAGCAAGATAAACTCTTCCACCTTGAAGGAGATTTTCTCAGATAATTTGTCACAGTGATNNAGAAACAATTTTGAAACAACAAAATGATAGCTAAGGAAAACAGATTCAAGGTTACAGAAGTGTTCCTTCTGTCAGCAATGAGGGACAATCTGTTCAAGTCCTCTCCCCTAGCTTGTGGCAACTTCAGTCATTCCTTGACTTACTGCAGCTGTCATTTGCCCTCTATCTTCACACTATCCTCCCCCTACATATGCCTATCTTGGTATCCAAATATCTTCTTCTTTTTAAAAAAAAAAAATGGGAGTGTGGCGGGGGGAGTCTTGCTATGTACCATGGGCTGACCTCAAACCCATGAGCCTACTGCCTGAACCTCCCAAGTAATGGGATTACAGGTATGTCCCACCACACCTATCCATTTTTTCCTTTTTGTATGAAGAGCCATTTTTGATTAAGGTCTAGACTAATAAGCTTAACTTAATCAGCTGTACCTTAGACATTTTCCTGTGGCTGTGATAAAATACCCTGGCAAAAGCAACTTAAGGAAGGAAGAGTTTACTTTAGGCTCAGAGTTGGAAGGTACAGTAGATTATGTCAAGGAAGTCAAGGTGGCAAGAGCTGGAAACAGATGGTCATATGGTGTCTACAGGAAGAAGAGGGTGGGGAATGCTTGTGCTCATAAGCAAGGGCACAGTAAAGAAACCACTGAAATGGCCACTTCATGATTTGGGAGTAAGGTGTTTATTGTGGATAGGAAGGAGAATATCCAGAGCCAAGAGAAGGGGAAGCAGACTGGACATGGCCAGGGTTATCAGTGAGAGAAGCAANAAGAGCAGAGAATAGCAAGAATAGCAGCAGTGGCAGGGGAAACCCCTTGCCATCGTCTAGAGAACTAGAGGGTATCTGGGATGGGGAAGCCTGTGAACTGCAACAGTCTGGGAGCTAGTGTCTGGAGGAGGAGTGAGGGAGGTGAGAAGGCCATGGAAGCTAGCTTGGACTTGGAGATGTACTTGTTATGAAGGCGTCTGGAGACTAGCATTAGCTTTGGTGTGCACTATAAGTACATATCAATAGGGAGCCAGATGCCCCATCTGACAGAGGAAGGCTGTATAGAAAAGTGGCTCTTTCTGGCAGACAGAAACCCATTTAAAAAGGTTCCCCAACAAATGAATTTTCTAATCTGCTTTGGTGTAAGTGGATACTGATGAAATAAGATGTTCATAGGTTCACTGAGTCTGAAAAGCAAACTGAAGTCATTGAAGATGCCAAAGAATAAAGATGACATGATACCTTTCTTCAAGGTATCTTTAAATCCCCCAGACCATTTCCCAAAGTAATGTGAAAGGATAATTTTAAATGATCTGAAGCAGAATTAAAATTACTTGATATAGTACAAGTAGATAATTTGAAGACCAGAACATTTAGAATGTTAGAGGATTGTAACATGAAAAACTTCTAGCCAATAGAAAGAGCTTGTTCAAATTATAATGAATGCCCATTCACAAGGAAATGTTCAAAAAGCTGGCCCACTTTCATGGGGTATTTTAGCACTATCTGTATTATAACTGTCTGTGTTAACTCAGTTTCTCCATGCTTTATTTAATTTTCATTATTTTGCAGAAAAACATTTTAACACGTATTAGTTATTTTTCTGTTGCTGTGATAAAATATCATGAGCGAAAGCCACTTTTGGAAGCTTATTGAGGCTTACAATTGCAGCCAAGAGTCTATAATGGTGGGGAAGACATGGCAACACATGACCAGAAAAGGAAACTGAAAGATCATATCTTCAATAATAAACATGAAGCAGAGAGAGGATGAACTGGAAGTAGGGGGAGGATATAAGCCCATAAAACCCATACCTAATTATGGACTTCCTCCAGCAAGCTTTAACTCCTAAATTTCCCCAAACAGCGCCAACCAACCAAGGATTTAGTGTTCTAATGCATGAGCCTATGGGGACAGTTCTCATTCTAACCACCACAGCCTTAACATTTTTTAGAATGCTAAGTGATAAAGAAAAACTGTGCTCCAGAAAAACTGTGTTAGGAAATGCTATATTGAAAGGTTGATTTTAGTATAGTCTTTACTAGTAACTCTGCTTAGTTTTTCCTATTGACAGATAAAACAATTTAATTTAGCTAATTATCTTAGAAAAACACTTCATTTAATCATAGGATGAATATAGAATATTCACAAAGAATGAGAAACACTTAATTAACTGTGAAAATTGGATAACTTTCTAACTCCTTGTATAAGATTCCACGTCACTAAGATTAAAGCAATTGTGATTTTAGATTTGGGGCAGGAGCTTTCCAAATGCACCCCAGACATTCAATCACCTATGCAGACCAATTTCTCCGCCACTTGTGTTTGTAGACCTTTCTAGATGTTTTGAATGTGAGATGGCTGAAATTCTTGGAATTCTGTCTCTTCTTGTTTTTTGTTCTGTTCTGTTTTATAAGTCTTTCTTGTGATCTCCCCTCTTAGCTTCCCAAATGTGAACTTTTAAGTGAAGGATTATGGGAGTCATATAACGGCCTGGTAGGCAGACAGGGAATCAAACTGTAAATAAACAAGAATGCAAACTTGTGGCTTTCCCCACAAGTGGGCCTTTCTGCCTGACTTACCTGGACATGCTCTAGGCAGGCCCTGGCTATGTGGAAGCTTGCACAGTGATATCCTATGGACCTNCTCTCCTGTTTTCAAGCTGATCAATCCAAAAAGGTGGAGGAGAAACCATCCTTCATACCAACACACCTAAAAATCCCAGTCCTCCAGGGCAAAGCAGATTTTGTTTTCTATATCCTCCCTACTTTCTATATCCTCCCTACAGACCAGTCTGTTCTTTTGTGTGGTGTATGTGTGGTGTGTGCTATGTATGTGTGATAGGTGTGTGGTGTGTGTGATGTGTGGTTTGTGTATGTGGTATGTGGTGTGTGTATATGTGATGTGTGTGGTGTGTGTATATGTAGTGTGTGTGATGTGTGTTGTGTGTGTGGTATGTGTTGTGTGTGTGTATATGTATTGCACTCAAGTGCACACATACT